>MCJB01001570.1:0-85116 GCA_002018475.1 Nicotiana obtusifolia | reverse complement strand
TATATATATATATGTAACCTCTAGGCAATCAGCTTAGAGGTATTTGCTAAAAAAAAAAAAATAGAAAAGTTAGGTTTCTCTCTAGGCATAAAAAACGTTTCTGTCACTCTTTATACACGACTACTTTATAGGTAAACATTATTAGCCAAACAAAAGGTAATTTATTTTTGGTCTTGTTTGTGCTCTAAAATATAGTATGTATTTAAATATGTATTCGATACACAAATTTCAAAAAACATATGGACCAATATAATTCCCAGCAGGGTCACCATTCACCAATTCCAAATTGCAGAAAATTGTACAAGTCATGTCGCATTAGTCTACTTTGATATATGCAAGTGGAATATTTTAAAGAGAAGTTTATACCGTACCAAAACGGCCTCAAACTCCATTCTTTTGGTCTGAGGTGTTATCTGATAGGTTTTAGCATTTCGTGAATCTAGCTTTTAAACGAAATCATTTCAGTGCAACTGATATAAAATACTAGTGACCAATGATATCATTACTATATTGATATAATTCAAACTAATATTGCTAGCAAATACCTTACATAAAAATTAATCTAAAACATTAACATGCCACTATTATGTGTTTAGAAAAAAAATATGCCACATATACTGTTTATCTAAGGATAATTTATACAAATATGTACGTTATATTAGTTTAAAATATAAATAATATATTAATAATATCTATTTAAATATAAATAAATGTATAAATAAAATATTCATATATGCATGATTTTTCCTAAAAGAAATACATAATTTATAATGTATATATACCACAAATATACATTATATTTTTTTCAAAAATTATATGTATTTTATTTCATTAGAATATATAGATATATAATTTTAATAGGATTAATTTGAATAAAAAGGTCCATTTATGAAAAAGAAAAAATTTGTTATGGAATGGACTGATGATATATATATTTAAATATAAAGACGTGTATAAACAACATATGCATATATACATGATTATTCCTAACAAATACATGATGTACAATGTATAAATACCACAAACATACATTATCTTTTTTTTCGTGAAATATATGTATTTTATTTCAGCAGATATATAGATGAATAATTTTGCTAAATTGTGTTGTATAAAAATGTCACGACCCTAATCGAAGAGCCGCGACAGGTACTCGGTGCCTTACTCAACCGAGTACCAACGTAACGTATCTTTCTTATCACACCATCATGGGTAAATGGCCCAGAAATATCATCATGAGATAACCAGAATAAAACATAAGGGAATACTAGACATAGGATGACCCAACATGATATATAAGGTTATACATGTGACATATGGGCCTATAAGGCCAACATGGTCATTTCTAAACTCAACACATTGGCTGCCAAGGTCGTACAAGTACCCCTATACATGACATATGCCTAAGAGCCTCTAAGAATACATAAACGTCATAACAGTCGGGCAGGGCCCCGCCATACCAACCAATACATATCCAAATCATATTGACCAAATAGGCAACTCTAGAGCAAGTGGTGTGCACCAACACCTTCCACTAAGCTGATAGCCTACTAGGAGGACTGTCAACCTGTCTATCGGAACCTGTGAGCATGAAACGCAACGCCCCCATACAAAAAGGACGTCAGTACAAATAAAGTATCGAGTATGTAAGGAATGAAAAGTAGTATATAAAAGACATGAAAGAAACATGGAGTAAAGGACTCAACATGTAAGTCTGAATAGCTCTGTGAATCATGAAACATTTATAATGTCATTCATGTGCGTATAAATATCATATAATGCATAGGTATATGCGTACATAACATCATCCAGCCTCTGAGGGCATCCCATCATATCATCTCAGCCTCTGTGGGAAAAATCATAAACGTATACCAACTGATTAGGTGGTGATGCTTATATAACGCTGTAAGCTTTCCCCATACCCCATATACATATAATATACGCGTATATAACACCATCTGGTCATGGGTCAATGTACATGTATAAATGATTGCAATGCATAATAAATTAAGTCAATAAGATCTCTCGGAATGTCATAAGATCAATATGCCTTCGGATAAACTTTATCAACTTATGTATTTTTTTGAGACCCATGAACAGACGATATAACAATAGGACACATGGGGAATCAAGAACATAGGCATCCCTAGTACTTCTATAAATAGAGGCATTTATAAAAGTTGTGTGTTTACTCGTTTCGTTTGTATCATATAGATCATGCCAAAAAGGTAGAAGGGATAGCTTTAACATACCTTCGTAGTCTTCTCCCTAATCGTCAATCAAACTCAATATGATCTTCTTACATCTACAATGAGTAAACCGACTTCATAGTCATCATATAAGCGTTGTAACTCTCATTTTTCAAAACCAATATTCTAAAAGAAAACGGACAATAAAACTCCCCTATTTTTATTGCATCCCATAAGTTACTAAAGTCACCAAACAGCCAAACAACAACAATACAATTCACAATAAGCTCTCTGATTACTTCAACAACCATATTGAGCGGCAAGCTCGATTTTTGACTAAACAACTATAGTTTGAAACCTCTTCTTCCTTCCAGAATTTATCAAAAATATTAACCTCCACATATTCAATTATTACTAATTTTAAGCCATAATACAACATTAAAATGACCCCATAACAGCCCCACAAGCTCAGTAACTCAAAACTTATTTTTATGATTACTAAAATACGTTTCCGACTTGTCTTTTCTTTCAAATCGAGAAACATATGATGTTTGGCTAAAAATCTATGTTTTTCAAGTAATTTACCTTGAATTATGTCTTAATCTTGTTAATTTTAGTGTGAATATTTGTGACTCAAGCTAAATAATGGTATTTATGTGTAGGAGTCAATTGGCAGTGATTTGGAAAGTTTTCATGCAAAGTGAAGTAATAAAAGAGCACAAAAGCATCAAGTACCTAAATTGTTCTACAGACCAAGTAAAGCCAGCTCTATAGCCTGCCTTACCGTGCTACAGACCAAGTAAAGCCAGCTCTATAGCTAGCTTGACCACGCTACAGGCCAGGTGGAGCCAGCTCTATAGCCAGCTTGACCGCGCTATACGCCTGGCTTCGCTGGGTCTATAGTCCGGTAATTAAAATTTGCGGGTTAAAAGACTTCAACCCGAATTTGGACTGAGGGATTTTCGGCCCTAACATATAAATACTCCCCAAACGAGTTGAGAAAAGAAGCCATTTCGGAGGCAAGAACTTCATGTGGAACAACTTTTGGAGGAGAAAATCATTGAGTTCTTCATTCCTTCATCTTTTCTATGTAATTTGTTTATGCAAAATACTTGAAAAATTATTACTACGAATATGAGTGGCTATGCACTCTAGTTTCTAGGGTTGTGGTTGACATGATTATTAAATGTTTATTAATTACATCTTCGTTAATTCGGATTATCATCTTCTGTTTGTTTCTTAAATTCTAGTTTTAACTTGTAAATTGTTGTAGCTACCAATTAACCCTACTATCTATGCTATGCTTGGAAAGGCCATGCATAGATTAGAGTAGAATTAAAGAGAGTTTGTTTCCGAACCCGTGGCTCAGGGAACAATTTCGCGGTTAGGATAGGAATATACCTAACAGTCTTGCTTAGTTAAAAATCGTATTATATTCATTCATGATAGACTCAATACCACAAGAATAAAGGATTGATATTTTGTGGATAGGCGAGTAGTATTGTGGGAACATGCTATTCATATAAACGATCCGTTCAATTAGCAACCATTGATAATCTGGATTAACAAGTGTGGTTATTGAACTTAATAGGATTAATAAGCCGACCACAACCCTGGAATCTTCATCTCCTTTGAGTAAAATCCAAAACACATTCTTGCATCCCTGATAAATTAGCTAATTACTTATTCAATATTTGCAAAAGTAGTTTAGTAGATAAATAATATTTTTGATTATATTGGACAGTTAATTAATTTTGATTTGCTTAGTAAACGATTAATCTAAGTCTCTGTGGTTCGACATCCAACTTTCGGGTCGCTTTATTACTTGACGGCTACATAAACTTGCGTGTACTTGGGAAACCAACAACATAACCAAAAATATATAATTAAGCCTCTTCTCATATAGAACGGCCATGAATTCAACTTAAAATTAAGTTTACAACTAGCCAACAGTGATGCCACAACAAACAGCATACTACTCTTACGAAACTCACAAGTTCTAGTCTTTAAGATCGAGCTACAACTCGTAGAAGCTTAGATAAAGGAAAGAGAAGCATAAACATATCTTGGAATAAGTAGAATCCACGAAACCTAGTCCCTCTTCATCCAAAATCGGTCCCCCAATGCAGTTACAAGTTGGAGAAAGGGAAATTAACAAGTTGTCCGGGTTTTTCGGTACTAGAATCGCTTCATATCACCCGAAATCACCTAACGTTTGTAACATTCCGTAAATCCGAATTAGTTGCGGATGTGTTAAATGAGTAGTAATGTAACCTTTTAAACATGTGAAGTCCTATCGGGATGATTATGATTATGATTATGATTATGGGTGGAAAACGTGTTGGAATCAAGACCGAGAGTGAGGTGCATAAAATTTGATAGAATCGACTAAGTTTATGGGAGGTCCGTCTTATAGCCTTAGATAGTGCAAGGCCTTGAAAACTCATGGCCATAGACAGTGCAAGGCCATAAAAACTTAGTGCCACAGACAGTGCAAGGCACTGTCCAGGGCATCAACCTCAGCGCCCCAAACAGTGCAAGGCACCTTAGTTTGGCGCCTTGCACAGTTATTTTGGCGCCCTTGACGATGCCTCGCGGAAGCAAAATTTATCCGAGCTACTTTATTTTCCTCCTAAATTTTTGGACGTGTTCACTTATTTAAAACCCTTAACTCGTTTGCCCACATCCCAAACAGGAAAACCTACTCTAGAAAGGAAGCTCTTAAAAACCTAACTTCCCCAAGGTCCCTCCATCATCCAATGTAAGTTATAATGAAGATTCTAAGTTAATTTCAATTCTCCAACACCTTATTAACATAGGTAATTCCTTCCACTCATTAGATATTCGATCGAGACACCATTGTTTAGAAAGGAAACCCTAGAACTCGAATTCAAGAGGAGTGAACTTCGAGAAGGTAATGCTTCTTTTCCCTAATCATTTGTAACTATGAATTGATGAGTTTTTGGGAGACTAGTAAATGGGTTTGATAAAGAGAACCATAAGAACTATGCTAGAGTCTTGGATTGTTGAATTGTGATTATTGTAAATATTTGGGTGATGAGAAATGGTGTTAGTTACATCTATTTGGGATTGTAGAATCACCTAGAAGCAATAGAATGAGAACTTTGGTGAAGAAAAGACAAATTACTAAGTTCTATGAGGCTTTACACCCATAAGGTATTTGATAAAATTCCTAAGTTACTAAAACATGAGAAGTAGTGCTAATATTGGTTCCTCTTGATATATATATTGACATAGATTATCGTTGAACGAGGCGACGAACATCGTGATAATCTTAAAAAGAGCCAGAGCTAAGGTATCTGAGGCTAACTCTCTACGTTTTCAAATAAATAATTACCTATTAAAATAGAAATAATATGAGTATATTTTTAGCCGCTCCTAAAAATAATAGCAGATATTATTATTATTATTATTATTATTATTATTATTATTATTATTATTATTATTATTATTATTATTATTATTATTATTATTATATGGCTAGAAAATGCAATTAGTTTCGGCTGGCCGGTTAATCGCGAACAAATGTTCGAAAATACGAACCAAGGCATAAATCTATAGGCTTCGCAATTGCGGACAAATGTTCGCAATTGCGAACCAAGGCAAAAATCTACAATATTCGCAATTGGAAAGGGAATTTCGCAACTGCAATACCTGAGCACCAGCAACACCAGCAACCAGCAATCTTTCCTGATACAGAAATAGGCAAAACTCTCTCTTACGACACTATGTTTTTGTCTTTTGCTTTTTGAGGCTGTTTGGCCGTTGTAAACTTTTGTATCTGGGCTATTTGGCCCTTGTAAAAAGAATTTTTGATATAAATATATAAGGCTTTCTTTCCCTTTCACAGCTTTTGAATTTTTTCCTTTGCTTTATTATTTGTATTCACAAAGATCGAAATGCCTTAGCATGAAATAATTAGGTTATGTTCGAAGTATCGAACAAAACTTGCCTTTACATTATTCTATTTTAAGGCATCCTGGGAGTTCGCTGTTACCGAAGATTTTCTCCCGAAGTATGAAATTTAAATTATAGTTTGCCGATAGTAGCCTTTAGAACCGGTTATGACAAAAAAAACTTGAAGGCCTTATTTTTGTTACGAGTCTCGGACGTCTCTGAGCCGTGTTAGTATGGTCGTAGTCTTTTTAGTTCGGGTGTCGCCCAGTGGGCTTGCTTTCCGGAGTTATTCGGGCTTGCCTAAGATAACAGTCCCCGAGTGGGAGCGGTTGTGGACTTTGAAATTTGGGGGTTGGCTGATAGGTCTTATGCTCCCGAGGTCTAATAGCTTAGACCGTCCGAGTTTATTTTCGGACGGCAGTCCCCCAGTGATTGTTCGAACTTGGGTTAAGGCGGCCCTTAGGCTCAAAACCTTTAGGGGATCAGATGTAGGGAATTCCTTAAAAAATGCAAAGAAAAAATTTTTAAAGGACAAGATATTTGCAAGGAAGAGACTTCTATTTATTCTTGTGCATAATAATAATACATGTGTATATGCTTTGTGTCAGGGTTCGAGCATTCTACGTGGGCACCGTTCATTTGACCGTTTGGCCCTTACATTGAATCCTATCAATCGAGACCCTTCAATCTTGAATCCCATTTCCATGCTAAAGTTAATGTCTGAAGTCATGCCCCTCAGCGTTCGGTGTTGATCGAAGAGAGACCTCGAACGCTGTTGTGATCATCGTCATGAACAAAAAATCACCAGTTCATGACCGGCCTCCAATTTTAATTTAGCACGATTTACTTGTTGCCTCATTAAAATCCTTGCCGTAAAACCCATTTGGGACAAAATCAGTTCAAGAGAAAAAGAGTGCAACGCGTGCTTTCAGACCCAAAATCTCGTATCATCCCTTGTTCGCTACCTGTAAGCGTTAGTTTAAAGTGTAAATAAAAGAAAGAACGGGGTCGTACCTTAGCAGTAATATTGCTTCAAGTGAGTTATATTCCAGTTGTTCAGTAATTGCTCGTCGCTCATTGTTCCAAGCTTGTAGGATCCTTTTCCGCTGATCTCGATAATTTGGTACGGTCCTTCCCAGTTCGGTCCCAATTTCCCTTCGTTTGGGTTTCGGGTGCTTAGTGTGACCTTTCTTAGTACCAAGTCCCCAGTATTGAAGTGTCGAAGGTTGGCCCTTCGATTGTAACATCTTTCGATCCGCTGTTTTAGGGCGGCCAACCGGACAAGGACGGCTTCGCACCTTTCATCTAATAGCTCCAGGCTCGTACTCATGGCCGCATCATTTGACTTCTCGGTTGTATATCGAAACCTGAGGCTTGGCTCTCCGACTTTGATATATATTAGAGCTTCGGCACCGTAAACTAGTAAGAACGGGGTGGCCCCGATACTAGACTTCGGAGTAGTTCTGTATGCCCGTAAGACTTCGGGTAGAATTTCCTTCCACCTTCCTTTGGCGTCGGTTAACCTCTTTCTGAGATTTTGGAGTATGGTTTTGTTGGTCGACTCTGCTTGCCCATTCGCACTATGGAGGTAGGGCGTTGATAAGATCCTTTTAATATTATGATCTATGAAAAACTTGCTTACCTTACTGCCAACGTATTATTTCCCGTTGTCGCATACAATCTCGGCCGGCATTCCGAATCGGCATATGTTATGATCCCAAATGAAGTCGATGACTTCCTTCTCCCTGACCTTCTCGTATGCCACGGCTTCTACCCATTTAGAGAAATAGTCAGTCATAAACAATAGAAATTGAGCCTTACCTGGTGCCTATGGAAGGGGGCCAACAATGTCCATTCCCCACTCCATGAATGGCCATGGCGACAAAACCAAATGCAGCAGCTCCCCGGGTTGATAATCATCGGAGTGTGTCTTTGGCATTCATCACATTTTTGAACAAACTCCTTTGCGTCTTTTTCCATGTCAATCCAGTATTAACTGGCCCTGACTTTTTTTCGAACCAGCGATTTGGCGCCCGAGTGATTTCCCTAGGTACCTTCGTGGATTTCCCTCAGAACGTACTCAGTATCCTCCAGCCCTAGACATATTGCAAGTGGGCCATAGAATGTTGTTCTGAACAGGGTTCCGTCTTCAGACAAGCTAAATCAGGCTGCCTTTGTACGCAGGCCCTCGATTCTTTTGGATCCTAAGGCAGTTTACCGGTCCTGAGATATTCCACGTACTTATCCCTCCAGTCCCAAGTTAGGCTCGTTGAGTTGATCTCGGCGTGGCCTTGTTCCACCACCGATCTCATAAGTTGCACGACTTCTCCTGAGTTGAACTCGTCGTCTTCGACCAACGATCCCAAGTTAGCGAGGGCATCGACCTCGCTGTTTTGATCCCACGGTACATGTTGCAGAGTCCATTCTTTGAACCGATGTAATGTCACCTGTAACTTGTCCAGGTATCTTTGCATTCCTTCTTCTCTAACCTTTAATGTTCCATTAACTTGGTTTACCACGAGGAGGAAATTGCACTTGGCTTCGATCACCTCTGCCCCCAAGCATTTGGCTAGTTCAAGGCCTACAATCATGGCCTCATATTCGGCCTTGTTGTTAGTCAATTTCACAGTCTTAATAGATTGTCTAATTATATTACCTATTGGTGGCTTTAGTACGATGCCAAGTCCGGACCCTTTCGCGTTTAAAGAGCCATCCGTAAAGAGGGTCCATATTCCCGAGAAAGTTCCTGAGTTAACCAATAACTCTCTTTCGACCTCGGGTATTAGGGCCGGCGTAAAGTCGGCCACAAAGTCTGCCAAGATTTGAGACTTAATGGTGGTCGAGATTGGTATTCAATATCGTACCCACTTACTTCTATGGTCCATTTAGCCAACCGGCCCGAGAGTTCGGGCTTATGCATCACGTTCTTCAACTGGTAAGTAGTTACAACACATATGGGATGATACTGGAAGTATGGTTTTAGCTTCCTCGAGGCGCTCAGCGAAGCGAGCGCCAGTTTTTCTAGGTGAAGGTACCTAGTTTCGGCCTCACCTAAGGTCCCACTAACATAGTAAACTGGAAATTATATACCTTGCTATTCCCAAACTAGGACTCCACTTACCGCTATCTCCAAGACCGCCAAATACAAGTACAGTTGTTCATCTGTTCATCTGTCTTTGGTAGGTGAAGCAGGGGCGGGCTCGATAAGTACCTCTTGAGTTCCTCCAAAGCTCGTTGGCATTCTGGGGTCCACGAGAAGTTATTCTTCTTCTTTAATAGTGCAAAGAATTGGTGGCTCTTATCGGATGACCTCGAAATAAATCGCCCCAAGGCGGCTATGCGTCCAGTTAACCTTTGCACGGCCTTCACGTTGTCCTCGATCGTGATATCTTCAATGGATTTGATCTTATCGGGATTGATCTCGATTCCCCGATTGGATATCATGAATCCGAGGAACTTACCCGAACCAACTCCAAATGAATATCCTTCCGAGTTCAGCTTCATATAGTATTGCTTCAGTATGCTGAAGGTTTCCTACAAATGTTTTAAATGGTCCTCTGCTCGCAGGGACTTAACTAACATGTCGTCAATGTAAACTTCCATTGATTTTCCTATTTGTTCCTCGAACATCCGATTTAATAGGAATTGGTATGTGGCACCGGCATTTTTTAATCCAAACGGCATTATTTATAACAGTATGTGTCAAATTTAGTGATGAAGGAAGTTTTTTGCTGATCACCTGGGTCTATCCGTATTTGGTTTTACCCGGAATAAGCATCAAGAAAACTAAGGATCTCATGTCCGGTCGTGGCATCGATCATACGGTCGATGTTGGGCAAAGGAAAGGAGTCTTTGGGACATGCCTTATTCAGATCTTTATAGTCTACACACATTCTTAGTTTCCCTTTTTTAAGGACTACCACTATGTTTGCTAACCAATACGGGTATTTAACCTCCCGAATAGACCCTATTTTACGAAGTTTAGATACCTCGTCCTTGATGAAAGACTGGGGTCTCCTTTTCTGTTTGACCAGGTGAAACTTCAGATCCAGGCTTAGCTTGTCAGTGGTTATCTTCGACGAAATCCGTGTCATGTCAAGGTGGGACCAAGCGAAACAATCCTCGTTAGTTATAAGAAATTGAATGAGTTTTTCCCTGAGCTCGGAGCTTAACCCCGTGCCCAGGTATACCTTTCGATCGGGCAAGCGTTCTCGCAATATAACTTGTTCTAGCTCCTCGACCATCAATTTAGGGGCGTCGGAATCATCGGGGGCTATAAAAGATCTGGAAACCCCATAACCATCATCCTCGACTTCCTTTTGTTTGTCCGAATCTGGCAAGGATGGTATCGGTGGTTGCTATTTGGCCCTGTTTTTGACCATCTGGTTCGAATCCTTTGGTGTGGAGATTGCAGACACGGGTATCACTTCCTTGAGCGCGAACATTTCCTTTGCAGCTGGTTGTTCACTGTAAACTATTTTAACTCCGCCAGGTGTTGGGAATTTCGGTGCCTGGTACAGTGTAGAGGGCACCGCCCTCATGTTGTGGATCCATGGCCTCTCGAACAAAGCGTTGTACCTCATGTCTCATTCGATTACATAAATTTTAGTCTTCTGGATGGTCCCGACAGTGTTTACTGGCAATGCTATTTCGCCCTTAGTGGTCTCACATGCCATGTTGAATCCGTTTAGAACTCGAACTGCGGGTACAATTTGGTCTTGTAGACCGAGCTGCTCCACGACCCTTGATCGAATGATGTTAGCTAAGCTAAGTGGATCAATTAACAGATGTTTAACCCGAAATTTATTTACTAGTACAGATATTACTAGTGCATTATTGTGGTGCTGCACGATCCCTTCCGCATCCTCGTCGTTGAAAGATAAGGTTCCTTCCTATATGTAGTCTCGAGTTCATTTCTCCCTAGTGATTGATACTTTGGTACGTTTTAGCATCGGCCCCCGTGGGATATCGACCCCACCGATGACCATGTTAATGATGTGTTGAGGTTCTTCTTGTTTTGTCAGTTTGTTAGAATCCCTGTTCCTGAAATGATTCCTAGCTCGGTCGCTCAAAAATTCTCGAAGGTGCCCATTGTTGAATAGACAGGCTACTTCCTCTCTCAGTTGTCGACAATCTTTCCGTTCTATAACCGTGAGTGCCATGGTACTTGCACATCTGGTTAGGATACCTTTGGGTTGGATCAGACTATAGAGGTCGAGGCTATTTGGTATCTTTGATACGCCCGATAGCTGATACAATGGCAGCAGCATCGACATTAAAGTTGTATTCCGATGGACTTGGTGCTTCTTTAGGCCCGACGGGCCTGTCGAAGCTATTTTTGGTCATGAGTCCCCGATTGCCTTGACTTCGATCATTTCTCCTTTCGTTTCTCATGGAGTTCCGCCCGGACCCACTACTTCTCCAATCTCCATTATATGGCTGATACCGATCCCTGTGTGGCCTCGATTCACGATCGATGTCTCTCTTAACTCTGTCGAGGGCTCTGATGGGATAGACAAACCTCGAAGGGGCCCCAAGTTGATCATCTTCAACTCTAATTTTCGATTGATACCGGTTATGCACGTCGGCCCATATAATGGCCGGGTATTATATTAGGTTCTGCTTCAGCTGCTGTGGAGCCACCAAACTTTGAATATTGAGTCCCTGAGTGAAAGCTTGAACAACCCAATCATCAGCGACAGGCGGCAGATCCATCCGTTCCATTTGAAACTGGGACATGAACTCTCTAAGCATCTCGTTATCTTTCTGTTTGACTTTGAAAAGGTCTGATTTCCTAGTCTCGACCTTGATGGCACCAGTGTGTGCTTTTATGAAAGAGTTTGCAAGCATAGTAAATGAGTCAATAGAATTAGGAGGTAAGTTGTGATACCATATCATAGCTCCCTTCGACAGGCTCTCCCATATTTTTTCAATAGAACAGACTCGATCTCATCGTCCTCCAAGTCGTTCCCTTTAATAGCACATGTATAAAAGGTTACATGCTCGTTTGGGTCAGTCGTTCCGTTATACTTAGGTATTTCCAGAATACAGAACTTCTTGGGGATCGGCTTCAAAGCCGCGCTCGGAGAAAAAGATTTTTGCACTAACTTCCTGGAATCCAAGCCCTTTAATATCTGAGGTGCCCCTAAGATTTGGTCTACCCTGGAATTGTAGGTTTCCACCTTTTTGTCGTTAGCCTCAATTTTCTTCTCCCCGATTCTATCTGTTTTGTCATCTCCTCGAGCATTTTTATAATCTGGGGTTAGCCCCCAATTCATGTTCGCCCGACCTTTCTACGACCGGTTCATCCCTACGGTTGACTTCCCGGGGCGGATCAGGCTCAACCCTGCTCGATGCGCAGCTTTGGTTCTGTAATTGAGCTATTGCCACCTGTTGAGCCTGCAGCATTTCGAAGATCGCCCATAGACTGATCCCGTCTCCTTCAACGTTTTGAGTGTTTTGAGTTTCCAATTGAACTCCCCAACGAAAGCTATTTTCGGGGTCGGTGGGCAAGTTTGCATCGATAATCACATGTGAATTAGCGTCAATCGGGTCTGCGATCGGAATTCCAATGGGATCAACAGGTGGTACCCGTTGGCAGGCGCTATGTTGTTATTTTCACCTTGATGCCCGGACTAGTTGTCAACATGCAGGGGTGCTGATTAAGAGTTCGACATTTTGTATTTTCGCCTGAAATCAAAGACACTTCAAAGAGAAAATGTAAAGTAGTGTGTGTTATGGAGATTTGTATCAAATAACCACTATTATCGTTAGCACCACTGTGGGCCAAACTGTTTAACCTCAAAATCGGATAACAATTGAATTTATACGTGGCTTTAAGGATACGTGATCTAACTTGATAAAAAATGAGAAATCATATTAATATTGAAATTAGTGATGAAAAAGTAAATGCAAAACCACACAAGTTGAACAATCTTAGCCTTGAGGGTTGATCACCCTTGAGTCAAAAATGCTTAAATCGATGCCGGAACAGAATGATGAGATAATAAGAACTAGATATAATAGTATATTGCTTTGGATGCGTTTTACAATCTGTCCTTAAACCCCTTTATATAGTAGAGGAGTCCTATTCTAAGCACGTTTCTATATAAGGTAAAAATCTCTTGATTTGCTGATTACCCGTTCCTTGCTGATACGTGCCGGTCGCGGGTATTTCGGTCTTCTGTTAGTTAATCTCGAGTTCGTTCGAGGCTAAGGTCAACACTGGACTCAATTTTTCTCGAAGGCAGGTCTTTCGACCTCGAATCTAACTCGGTGAGACTCGGGGTCGATCTTCAGTCCGTGGTCTCCATATTCCAAACCTAATCTACCAAGTTCGAGTCGAGCTCGACTTCGACCGTATACAATATCATTATCAGGAATTTCAGAAAATTCATACCCATCTGTATTTGCTGCCTTTTGTTTGGACATATACATTTGCCTTATAACCTGTGATGGAAATCAACCAGAAGACTAAGTTACATGCTATACGTGCCTATTGCCTTCGTTTTAGCTCTTTTGCCTCTGCAACCAAACCTCTTCTTTTCATCCCTTTGAGCGCTTTTCTTTCATGTCCTCTTTGATCGGTATAGTGAGCTTTAAGTGGATTGATTCATCACTAAATTAGTCTCCACTATTACCTCATGCTGATAAATATAATGAGACTACTTCAACTGCACCCGCGCGCATTAATTCTCTGATAGTAAGGGCACCATCCTCGGAGATTTGATATCGCTAGCCGGGGCAACGTAAGGTTCAGTTCATTTTCCCGTTCCAATAATAATCTGCCGCCGTGTAGAGTTAGTTGGGGATTTCAAACTCTACTTCCATGACCCCCACGACAACAATCGGAAAAAAGAAACTCCTAAATTGTTGTTACCGTCACCACCCGGTTTCCTAATTGTTGGAGCTCGTGTTGTCTTTAATGCAAATTAAATTTTTGCTTTTTTCTTTTTATAGATAAATTCCTGCTTTCCAAATCACGCTCGATAATTGCACTAATTGTCTATGTGCTTTAAAAGTTTCTCTATACTTTGGAGAAACAAAGTTATAAGCCACTTTAAACTTATTACAATTACTTAGATATCATTGTTTGCATAGAATTCTTACAAATGTATTCTTTTTATCCTTGCAATTTCCAAATCAGATCATACCTACTTCGACTATTTTATTGGATATTGCTACCTTCTGCTAGTACAAAAAAAAAAAAGAATAAATTAAAATTATATTTTCAGCAAAACAAAAAAAAAACGAATCTAAAAAAAGTATTTAAAGTTTATTTTCTGGAAAGGTTTGAATTATGTCGTATTGAATTCTAGGTAAAGCCCACATTTTGGTAGATAATAATAACAGAGAGGGTGGTCCACTTGAAAGAAAATTGATTGATTGCATTGGACCCCTAATGTTTGTAGGTTAATTAGAGCAAATTGACTAATAGTATTTGAAAATGATAGGAAAAAATGAGAAGGGGTAAGAATATAATCTTTCTTTATTCATCAAATACAATGCGAAAAACACCTTAATCAAGAATCTATTATGAGTAGATTATGCAATGCTCCACCTTCAATCTATCTATATATACTATAAAAATGCTGGGAATAAACAAGTGATTGGGCAGGCTTCACATGCCAAGCAATGCATTTACTAATCTTTATCTCATATTTTTTGGGTTTTCTTCTCTCATTTTAATACAATAACTAATTATTACATTAAAAAATTTAGCATTGTAACTGTAACTCCATGATAAATGAGGAAAGAGGAAGAACTTTTACCAAACTCGTAAAACCTTTGGCCTTTCAGGGTATCTGATCTTATATATAGAGAATATCCTCAAGCAATCATCTTATTGGATTCTACTCCATCTTCGAATGTTGGCAAGAAGTCGCTTTTGTTTCCTGTTTACTTTGAATATACTCTGCGATTATTTTCAAGAAGTCGATAACTACGTTGTGCAAATTCAAAAGGTCCACAAACTTTTATAGCCCTGGATTTCGATGCCTCTAAGTTAAGAAATTTTGTGCCCATGTGAGTTTACAAGCAACTGGCCAAGGTATCTCATGATTCTTAATTATTTTAAGAATCCCAAAAGTTAAACTTTGTAACCTTTGTCCCTTTTTTATCAAATTGAATTTATGGTATGTTTAAATTTATATCATTATACCTTTTTGTTAATTCCATTGGTAGGGTTGTGCAGTGAGCAGTTTCCACATATATAAATTTGGTCATAAATGGATAGTGCAAGAGTTTTCTCTTTCTTGAAGGAATTGAGTAAAAGACATGGTCGTCCACCAGAAATGTGAAGCTCCAATTACTTATCTCAATAGTTTTGGCAAGCTAAGATGATGGAATTATAAATTAGGGAGCGCTATTTATTTAATTTTGAAAATGAGGTAGCAAGTTTAATTAACCCTGATGTGCATTTGAAAGTTTTTTAATACTTCAAGGTTATTGGTTGTTTTATTTTTCGCTACTTTACTCTTCTTGGAAGTAATACAACAGGCCAATCGGTATGGTGTTCACAAGAGCTGCCAAGCCAGCACCTCTTCTTTTTAAATTTTTTAAATAATAAAAACTTATGAAAGCATTAAAGTAAACTCACAAATGGAAGGAAAAAGTTAAATACTATAAAAATAAACAACTTTCTTAGGATTTGTTAGCCATCTGCATATAAAGAGTTTAATTTTCCCCTGAAAATTCAAGAACTCCCGAGTGATATTAGAGCAAAATATAAACCCAAGTATTACTGGTAAAATAGTTTGAAATTTGATATATTTTCTATTTGGATTTAAAAATCAAAATATTTATTAAAGTGAGACTATTTAGGTTTTTTTAATTGCTTAGGGCGGATAAATTCACTAATTTACTAATAAAAACAGACTGTGCTCGATGCATATTTGTTATATACATTTTTGAAGGAATATAAGTACAAATGTTTTGTTTGGTGCGAGTTGCGAGTACATGCCTATCTTACAAGTGATTTTTTAATATTACGCTTTCTTTTATGTAGTTGACATGCACCGTATTTTCTTTTCCTAATTGTTATGATTAAGTTTTTTTTAACTGAAGATTTATCAAAAATTATTTCTTTATTTTCATAAGGTATGAGTAAAATTTACGTATACACTATCTTTCCCAAACTTTACACTGAGAAAATATACTGAATATGTTATTGCATATAAGTGACATGCAAGTAGAAATTTAAAGATATTGTTTCGAATGTGACTAGAGTTAAGGTTTAGTCTACGTGAGCTTTGGTAGCCCTAGAAAGTATTTGTTTCATTTGTTCCAAATATAAACCATTACGGCTAAACTTAGATCTATATGTGCACTCACAATCATGAAAGGAGTAAAAGGTTTAAGCGATTAAAAATTAATAATAGAAGCGGAAGTAAACGGTAAACTAGCTTTAGACTAGATAGTAGATTCAAATGAGCAACAGCTCTCCACAATTGGTAATCTAAAAGTTCAACAGCTAGACATAATCTACTTTAACTTTATGCAATATGCCGAAATAAGAAGAATATCTATTAATCAAAGTAATTGCTACTATTTTTTAATTGTCTTTAATGCAGTACTGTTTTGCCATATAGGGTTAAACATCTTGTGAGATTTTCTTTAATTTAGCTAGAATCTGAAATGCCAGTGGGATGTGGGTGTCCTGAAAACAATAAGAATCGTAACTATTTTTTAGATATAGGTGTTTACTAGTATATTTGTAGGCAATAAATTACGTCGAGAAAATAAAATTAAAATCAAAATTATTGCAACAATCGTAGTATTTTATTTCAAGTAATATGAGTGTACAATCTCTATAAATCCTCTGATTCTTTGTTACAATAGTACAAAAATTCAAGAGCCTTTGAGCTTGATCTTGAATATGTAGTTATTGCCACGAACGATGATCTTAAATTCAACTAGCACGAACGTTGATTTGAACTCGTACTCCTTGAACCTTGATTTGTTCGTCGTTCTTGAGCTTGAACTTGATTTGTTCTTCGTTCCTGAGCTTGAACTTGATTTGTTCTTCGTTCTTGAGCTTGAACTTGATTGCTTGAACTTGAACTTGATTGCTTGAAGCTTGAAACTTGCAGAGAAATTTGCGGCTTTGATCCACTAGCTCTCTCTTGCTTCTTGTTATAACTTCTTGTGTCTTTTCTGGGTTATGAAGACCCCTATTTATAATTGAAGAAGGAAAGAGTTATAGTAAGAACAAACTCTTTCCGACCAATCAGATTGAAGCGTGATAAGGCTGCATTTTATTGGCCAGAACATGTCACTTGCACGTGTGGCATAATTCGATTGGCCATTTAATTTGATTTGGCATGCCTTGTTATTTTGACACGTGGTATGATCCTATTGGCTCTTCCGTTCGATTTGGCATGCCACGTCATTTGACATGTGGCACTAAATTGGACCTCTAGGAAAATGACTTATTGGGCCTAACGAAGTGTGCTCATTATTTGTGGCGCAACTAAATGGGCTAGCTCAGTCAATATTTATTGGACTTAAGTACTTAATCCAATTATATTAGCCCATAATATTTATTTAGACTAATATACTAAAATATAATCCACGTTATTTTGTCTATTTAAATTCGATAAAATTTAAATACTTACAATACTATTTTAGTGGGTCTACTATTAGCAAAAAATTAGCGGTTTGATATTTAAAGTTTCTTTATTCTGCTGCTTAGCAAAGTGGGATTGTGATATCATCTTTAGTGCAGTATATTTGACTGTTTGCATTTTAATTACATCTGCCATGTTCTCCTCCCTATAAGAATAACATGCCAGAGTAAATTATGGTCGGGGGTGGCAAAGTAGTTAAAAAAACATAGTTAACTACTCATATTATTCATTAAAAAAATGATTGAATAATAAATTATTTAAAAACGGATTAAATATGAACAATAACCATACTATCGATTTAGAAAATGGATAATCAATGGATACCTAATGAGTTTAACTTTTACATTTGTAAAGCCTCAAATTGAAGATTCCTCAAATTTGGGAGACTAAAAATTCTTCCAAAAGTGATTATATTCATGAAGTCATGGATAATATGGTTACTCATATTATCCGCCGGTTAACCTATTTTTTATTCGTATCAAATATGGGTCAAGTCAAGTAATTTATCCGTTTTCTCATTAATCGTTTTCGACCCGTCTCATATCCGACCCGACCCTCCGTTTGCCTCCCCTAGTCCAGTCCATTAATGGAGTGTTATTGGACTAATCCGTATTAACAATTAAATACAGTGAGTTACGTTCTTGCTGAGCTCACTAAGAGAGTGACTAATTCTCTAAAAGGGGAGTTGTAATTGTCATTTAATTAATTTCATAATTTTTAGGACTTTGAAATCTAACTAAATCTTTTACTAGAAATTTTTCCTTATTTAAAATATATAAAAACTCCTAAAATTAAAATCCTTTTGATTTGATACGACCTTTCAATTTAGGATTGTTGTAGTATCCCCCGCAATTTTATAGTTATTGGCCAAAACCCTTTTCCTCCTAAAATTTGGTAGATGTTAGGAGTATTAACCTTTTCCTCCCAAAATATGGTTTAGATTAGAAGTATTAATCATTTGTCTCAAAAATCTTGGTATTTGATTTTATAAATATATATATATATATATATATATATATATATATATATATATATATATATATATATATATATATATATATNATATATATGTATATTCGCTTTTTTACCCTTTAAAACATAGAATTCACATTAGACAATATAATTAATTTAAGTATTTCATTAATATTTAAAAATATTCATTTAATTAATTTAGTTATTCCCGTGTTATTAACAGTCTAGGAAGGTTCACGTGATTATTTAGTAAATTTTTCCTGAATTATTTGTTATTAAAATTTTGCCTTAATTATTTGGTAAAAATTTTCTTGGCGTTTGTTACACTAGAAAAGTTAATAATTTTTTTCTCTAAACTTTCGCTACTTCGTTCACTCTCATTAAATGACTTTATCTCTATTGGACTTGGTTAAATTCTCTTTACTCTTTGAAGTAGTAAATGACTTCTTTTGTTGTTGAAATTTTGCCGGTAAAATTTTCTTACACTAGAAAGTTAATAAATGTTTTTCCTAAACTTTCACTACTTCGTTCAACTCTCATTAAATGACTTTATTTGTTATTAAATTGTATAAATTAGGAAATTTTGTAGTATTAGATTCTCCACGATCACTTATGACTTCTATTTTGGTAGGAGTTTTTATTATTTAGTAAAAAAAATTTTGTCAATTTACTTTATATAAATCTTTTCATGTGTTAATTGTGTACCAAAGTACTTCTAGAAAAGATGCTATAATGTCACAATTTAATCGCTCAATTCCAACACCGTAATTTCAGGTTTTGTTTCTTTTACTAATATCAACATCTTTAGGTACTTCGTATTGTGCAAGCATTTTTGCATGCACCAGTTTTTACCGTTGCTTCGAGAAGTTATCACAGTGAACAAATAACAAATTTGCTCTTCGTGAACGCGACCCAAAGTCCGCGATCGTGATGCAAAAACCAACAATTAATAATGGCCTAGAAACGATTCGAAACCACCCCAAACTCACCCGAGCCCTTCGGGATCCCAGCCGAACATACCAACGAGTTTCGTAACATAACGCAGACATGTTCGACGCCTCAAATCATATCAAACAAAATCAAAATTACGAATCGCACCTCAAATCGAACTTAATGAACTTATGAACTTTCAACTTCTACAACTCGCGCCAAATCATATCAACTCAACCCGGAATAACTTCAAATTTTGCATGCAAGTCCCAAATGACATAACGGAGCTATTCCAACTCTCAGAATCTCAATCTGAGCTCGATATTCACATATTCAACTTCCGGTCAAACCTCTCAACCTTTCAAACCTTCCAACTTTTTATTTTCGCCGAAACGCATCAAATCAACCAACAGACCTCCAAATCCAAATCCGCGCATACGTCTAAGTCCAAAATCACTATATGAAACTATTGGAATCATCAAAACACCATTCCGGAGTCGTCTACACAAAAGTCAAACTCCGGTCAACTCTTCCCGCTTAAGCTTCTAAGACAAAAATCATCCTTCCAAATCAATCCCGAATCATCCAAAAACCGAACTCGACCACATACGCAAGTCATAATACATAAAAACAAAGCTACTCGAAACCTTACGCCACCGAATGGGACTCTAATTCTCAAAACAAGCTATGAATTTTTATATCAATTCAGTCCAAATCATCTCCAATTTTTCTCAAATTTTGTATATTGACTTATTATATGTTTTTATTTTAATTTCAACCATACCCATTAAAAAGGCTCCTTTTTTCTTAGGTTTTGGAATCTTGTATATATTTCTTCTTTGTGTTTCAACACCTTGTTTGCTGCTTCATCCATGAAATTTTCTTTCCGTCTTGCATCTAATGTTGCTAATCACGCTTAAAAATATTGACGGAGATCTTTGCGTGTGACTCTTGGAGAGAAAGAATTATTATGTATTTGGGTTTTTTATTTTGGTATGCGCTTGGTTAATTTTGTTAAATCTATGATTAATGGCTAGAGGCTGGTAAGTTGGGGCTTATTTTGGATATTTCCATAAGATTCTCTTAAAAAATAGTTATCTAACCATATTATCCACTAAATTGGATTGGATAATAAACTTTTTTAAAATGGTTCAAATATGGATAGTAGCATGTTTGGCTAAGCTTCTAAAATCAGCTTAATTTGATAAATACTTTTTTTTTTCTATTTTGCTAATTAATTAAACAGTACTTTTCACAACAATTAATGTTTGACCAAACTTTTTAAAAATGCTTCTAAGTGTATTTTTCTCAAAATATTTTTGGGGAGAAACTACTTTTTTTACTTCTCAATAAACCGCTTCCGCCTCTACTCAAAAACACTTTTTTTTCCTTCCAAAAGCTTGGCCAAACACCTCAACTTTGAAAGGGAAAAACTTTTTTTAAGGGAAAAAAAAAAATATTTTTGGCCTTAGAGAAGCTTGGCCAAACAGGCTATAAAATCTGTATTATCTACTTAAAAAATGGATAACCAATCAGTCTATCTTTACATTTGCAACGACTCAAATTTGAGGTTTCTCAAGTTTGAGAGACTAGGAATCAGGGGCAATCTACATTGAAGAGAGGAGGTGGAGGGCGCAAGCTTCGGAGGGGATAGTGTTTGTATATCTACATTATTATAAAAGCATGAATACAATATCGGTTTATAAAAAAAACCTTATAATATTAAGAATAATAACTCATAACAAAAGAACAAGACCAGAATTCTAGATATTAGCCTTATAATCCTATTAGTTTTAGGACATAATACACACGTTAGGAATCCTACATGATTATCTTTAGGAATCCTATTAGTATAATTACTTTTCGTTTGTCTAATTCATATAAAATTGAACAAGTAAATATCTTTAGTCGTGTAATCTTATTACTTTTAGGATATACTTCTTAAATATTTCAATAGTGGCCATTGGACAAATAATTGATCAACCTTGTAAAGAAGCAAACCACTCAAAGAAAGTCTCCCGACTCTTGCAATGCTCACGACATAGAAAACAGATGACCACCTTAATTCCCAAGACCTGAAGTGAAAAGTTTCATTAGCACCTCAAAATGACAGCTTGAGGTTGAAAGTAAGAGCAAAAAAGCAAGTAGCTTTACCAAATCCTATTTCTCGCTAAATCAAGGTTTGACAACATTATTCACCCCTCCTACACTTATCAAGGTGAATAACTCAGTACGACTCTTTCAGACATCTAGTGCCTTGTTCGGTTTATTAACTTTTTTCTCTCCTTTTTCATCTATTGTTCTTGTTTAGTTTTCTTTTTATTATTATTTTTAATTTGAATGGTGTAGTATATGACAGGATTATTAAAATAAGCTCGACTATTGGTCAATAGAGTTCCCAATAACACCTACCATGATGCCCCAAAAGAGAATATAGAAATGGTCTAACGATTAATGTACATTTTATCGCCTCTGTACAATTAAAAGTTATGTGGGATGATGCATTCTGAAATCAAGCTCTGATGAGCCTGATATCCCAAATCAGGAATATAGTAACAGATATGATCCATGTGTAACCTCAAACTTACTGGGATTTGGATCAAGCATTTTTTAACATGCATATTAGCCATACTGAAGCAAATTGAAAAAGGCAAACAGAAATATCACTCTAACATTCGAACCTTAAAAAGAAGGCAAATAGACATAGTGGAGTACATGTTCCTGGGCCATTGCACAAGATCTGGGATATCAAAGAATATATATATCTGTTAAGCAGGATCTTAAAAGGAAAAAAGAATCTGGAGATGCAAAAGAGTTGCGTTGGGAGAAGGGGTTTCCGAGAAAGTAATATGGACTAAGTTTGTCTTTTACCACTTTGGGTCTGATATTGATCATCAACCAGAACGCATGTGCCACAGCAATCAATGTCGTCCCAACGGCGGTAATATATGATTTACCAACTTCTCGAGATCTGCATTAATTCGGCCCTTCCTACTGCATCTATTCCTGCCTAGATTAAGAGGTGAACCTGTTAATATACACAATATCAGGGATCAATAAAATCAATAAACTGTGCCTCAACCCGAAGCTCATCAGCGGAATACGTACTACCCATATTTTGCTTAAATGCTTAAAACTGAATTAATCTAAAGCTTCAACGAATATTTGCAAACTAAATAATTCCACCAATATAGACTTTATCGAATATATGTACGAAAAAGAAAAGACCATTTAGAGGAAGCTCAATAGTGAAATACGTACTAACCATATTTTGCCTTTTTCTTTACAAAGTTACAGAAGAAAACTATCTTATTACTACAGTGAGTACTTCCAGTGCTATAATTTTAAATGGCACATAGAGCTTTCTAATGACACGATGATAATGCAAAAAAAAATGTCCTCATAACACTCCAGGAAGAACTGATTATTAGCTAAAGGATGTCAAAGCGATCAATCAAATCAATAAATTGTGCCTCAATCCAAAGCTCAACAGTGAAATATGTATTACCCATATTTTGCTTGAATGCTTAAATAAAACCGATTTAATCTAAAGCTTCAACCAATATTTGCAAACAAAATAATCCACCAATGGAGGAGAGTCTGCAGGCTACTTTAACAGTTGCTTGCTTACTTTACTGACAAGTTCAAAAGATATTGAAGGGTGCGGTGTTGGTGCACAACCAAACACTCAAATTGTAGAGTACCAGAATATAGTAAAAGAAGACTAACCTCAATTAGTTGAGCGTCCAGTGAATTTATCTTAGACTTTAGCTCCTCAACATCTTTCAATAGTGTCAATTTTGTTGTCTCCATGTTCAGATGTTTTGATTTGACAACCTCATTAGCATTGTACTCCCTATTCTTAGGATAATTCCACTTGATGTCTTCTACAGGCTTTCAACATCTTTAGATAGTGTCAATTCTGTTGTCTCCATGTTCAGATATCTTGATTTGACAACCTCATTGGTATTGGACTCCCTATTCTTAGGAGAACTCAACTTGATGTCTTCCACAGCCTTTGTGAATTTTGGCTCCTCTTCTTCTGCAACAAAATCTGTACCCTTGCTGTTCTCAACCACCTGCACTGAGAAGCAATTGTTTAATAGATCGTCACAGTTCAAAATGTAGTCATTACGTAAATGTCCTTCACACATATTTGACATATCGTTTCAACAACCTCATCAGTATTGGACTTTGTATCTTTTGCAAAGTACAAACCTAAGTTCACAATTTTTCCCAATCTTGGCTCCTCTGTTTCTTCTTCAAATTTAATATCCTTGTTGTTCTTACCCACCTGCATTTGGGAAGAAAACATTTACTACTGGATTATCACAGTTTCAGAAAAGGAAATGTCTCATGATAGTATGGTTTTTCTCTTGATGCCAATGAGCATTGACCAATCGCACCAAAATTAATGTAACCAAAGTTTATTAAATGGATGATACTGCAAAAAAATATCCACATTACACTCTAGGAAGAACTGATTATTAGCTAAAGTATGTCAAATGATTTCCAAGAAATGAATCTTTGGAAACTAAATAACTCCACCAATATAGACTTAGTCGAATATATGTACAAAAAGGAAAAGACCACTTAAACGAAGCTTAACAGTGAAATACATATAACCCATGTTTTGCCTCTTTTTCTAGAAAGTTATAGAAGAAAACTATTTTATTGCTATAGTGAGCACTTCCAGTGCTATAATCTCAAATGACAGGTTAAACTTCTTAATTACACGATGATAATGCAAAAAAATCTCCACATAACACTCCAGGAAGAACTGATTATTAGGAGCATGTCAAATTATTTCCACGAAATGGTCTGATCCAAGCTAATATTACCTTCAAGTCCACCTAGGTGATGTTTGATATGGATGTAGCAAAATTTAACTTAATTTTGTCAATCCAAACAGGATCTAACTTGACCGTTCTCGCAACAATGCGTCGTCAATATGCCATGAAATATCCATAACTTGTGATCCATAGAACACTCTGGCTGTTTTGCCTATAAAAATAAACACACTTTTATGAGCTAAATACTTGTGATGAAAACTTTTCGAGGATGAAAAGAGTTGCAATTTTCCTATCATGCAAATATAAATATAAGGTTTGAAAGCCAATTTGAGACACCAAAGGTTACGAAATGCTATTTACTTGCTCGCAAAAATGTGGAAGACAAAGTAGAAGCATAAGGATAGCAATTCGAAACATAACTAAGTCTTCAAAAATAACACATCAAAACTATTTAATGAGAAATGTACTATTCTATAAGGGGGAAGGAGTTATCAATTTTTCCCATTAATCCACTGGAGAAGGGAATATCATCAAACTGAACATAAAAATGCAGCAACATAATAAAAGATTTGGCTAAAACATGTCCATTAACAGTGAATAGAAAATCACAATTCATGAAGAAAACAATTTCACTAACGTCTGATACTATATCTATATCTTTCAGATGCATTACCAGTAGGATAAAGTAAATGTCACTGGCCAAAAAGACGGTGCCTGTTGTGTCAATCATAGAAAGTAGGCTTATTCTATGTATATCTACAACATTTGAACGGGAATGAGAAATAGCTCCTGCAAAGAGGATAGAGAATCTAAACTTTGCAGATGTTAGATAGTAAAAGAACTACATCTAGCAAATTAAAGAAGCATTCAAAAAGATTAACCAGCAGTACTAAAATATCAATTTAGTATACTTCCCTCTTGTTGTAGGTATACATCATTGAACTGATGAAAGGCAAAAATAATTTCTGTTGGAGGAATTTTGATTTTCTAATTCCCCCTGTAAAAGCTCCTTATTCTGCATGTTATTTCTAATATAAGGTTGTTAACCAATCCACATCTATTAGCGACTTAAAAAATATTTTTCAATGTTTCATTATAAGAGAACCATCAACTTAGTTATTTCTCTCATCCGAAGTCGCATTGATTGGCATTTCATCTGAGTACACAAATTAAATGAACCCCTTTAACTTATTTAGCAGTAATTCTAGTAACTCAAACAGTAATAGAATGAAGACTGCAACGAAATACCATTTGAAAGAACTCGAATGGAGGCACCAGTTGTTTGCTGGATAGGCTTGACTAAAGACCCTTGTTTTCCTATTAAGTTCACAGCTTGTGTTGATGCTACAAGTAGTCTGATAGAGCAGAATGCAGCCCCAGCAGCTCCAGGTAAGTTTCCATCAGCTTCAAGTCCACTAACGCGTTTGAACACTCTTATTACAGCATCCATCGCAGGGGATAATGCTGTCTCGGGTTCTTCCTTCCCCGATATTAGAACCTATGACATTGTTTATGGAGACTATCAAGACTACTTTCTCGAAAAGAGAGCAGAACACAAAAAGAAGGTTGAAAGCCTTCACAACAGCATCTACAAATACTAAATAATGATAGCTTCGAAAGAATGGTAGCTAATGAAACATCTTAATAGTGAAAAAATAAGGATAAAATGCAAAATCACAAGAAAATAATTCAGTCACCTTTCCCAGTATGAGAAATTTGTAAGTAGAACAAACTTTAAAGACATTACCCATCCCAATTCCAAATGCGCCTTCATTTTCATGCTGCAACACTAACTCATTGTTATGATTTTCTCTTCAACACAAAAGAAGGATCAGTGACAAAACAATAACCAAATATAAAAGTACTTTGCGGGAAGCTTCCAGTTGAATCTGAATTCCAAATGAATGATCAATTCATTTACAACCGTGTGAATATTAGAGAGGCTATATTCATAGTGGTACCCTACTGCTTCCCAGCTAATCACTTGAGACATATCTGATTCAACAATTACATGCAACACAAGCTAAACTATCATGAATAACTAATTTGTGTCTGTATAGTGAAACATGCTACAATACAACCAGTATGCTCAACCGCTTTCCCTCAGGTTCCCTAAAGTATTGAAAGACTTCTATTGCAAACAATTTTCAAAAGTTGCAGTTTGCATACCTTCCTATCATAGTCATATCAAAGAAGGTGTTGCCTAGTCAAATGAACTGGCAGTAGCGTTGAATCACGGACAAAAAGCACTGGTCCAAGCTGGACAAGGAACAGGGAAAAAATTTCTTATCATCAGCTTCCACCACCGAGCGAGGACCTTTTTCTTACTGTCGACTATCCATTAATGTGTTTTTTCACAAGTGCCGATACTCTAGGTGACCTACAGGTTTTTCTGCAACATTATAATTAAATTTTCTTCATCAAATAGCAGAAGATGCTGAGGAAGCAACAATTAAGTAACAACCTGGGAAAGCAGAAATATTTGACATTGTAAAATATGATACCATAGTACGAACAACTACTGAACATAAACGAAGACATCAACGTATAACAAGGCATGTAATTCAAAGAGTTGTCTATCTAATAAACTGCTTTAACCAATAGTGAAGTGGTGGTCAAACACAAATTAACGAATGAACTAACAACAGAGACAGAGTGGTTGTGTGTCTGTTAAGTAGTGAGAATTAGACAGAAGTAACTATTTTGCAATGATAAATAATTCCATAGATGTCTTCTAAAGTTTAAGCAAACAATAGTCAAAAAGTGGAAGGGAAATATTATTTTCACCGGTAAAAGTTTACTGTATGAAAAAATACGATACGAATTCTTGAATCGATTTTACTATCTAGAACTTCCAAATACCATCATCTCCATTTTAATTCTTAGTCTTCCTTGTTATATTATATATATTCCAGAAGCATTTACATATACCTAGAAATTTTCATAATTTGCACATAAAATGACAGTAATTAAAATTTTAGGAACTATTCATCATTAGAGAAGACCTACAAGAGCATGGGGAATAACATTCTTAGCTAATTAGCAATTCCCAAGGCCAGTCTTCTCCTTTTTATTTCTGTCAAAGAAGCATGCTTAACACAGCCTATATTGAAAATCCTCATTCAATAAATTTTAGAAGAAGTTAGGGAATTGGTTCATAATTATTAGAAAGGATTCAAATCCTTATCTTCAATTTTCTATTGTCCTACTTCTTCCATTTAATAGTAGAAACTTACAATAAGTTTCATCCCTTGAACCACATTCCAATGTGAACTTTTCACAATGTTGTAACACTTTTTTAGCATGATGCTGATATTTGAAAACTTTTAAAGGATACTAAAATTTGATGTTACTACTTTGGTTTTCTGCTGCTTTCATTTGTGAAAAAAAATTGGAAATACTCCTACTAATTCACTTTTTGCTCATTTCATCAACAACTCTTCAGTTTTTGTGCCTCGTATTCAGGCAATTTCACAAACACTTCTATTGCAAACCCAAATGCAGTTTGTATAATAAAAAACTCAAATCTGTTTTAACTGCACTTTGATAGAGATAAAACAGATCAAAATTAAAACTAAGCTCGGGAAAAAGCAATTTGAAGACGCACAACAGCGAGTGCAACAATATATCACCAATTAGCTTAATATTTTAGACAAAAGTAGTCTAAATCTTTTATCCAAGTTTAGAACATAAGAAGGAAATATTCTGCAGATTAAAAATGCTCAATCAAATATTTCTAGCTTCCTGGAGGAATAGCTACAGAGTTTCATCAAATCAAAAACAGTAGAGGTAGGGGAGACATGTAAACAATTCCATACGATTGCCAACTAATCATTTATCATCAACTAAATTATACTCCATTAATGGAACATCAAATGTTCATATGCTATTTGTCTTCATGGCTTCGGACCCTCGTTAATCAATGTTCATGCACCAATTAATAACTTTTGACAGAAAGCTACTTCATCCTCTAGCTAGTCCTTAAATCTCTTTTTATCCAAGTAAACTTATCTATGTGTAGAATAGGACCTACACAAGCTCAAGCTGGTGGCATTTCTAGCTATTTCTCAATCTTCCCAACAATGAATAGCATCCACAAACTCAAGTTGGTGGCATATCAAAGGCTAATGTATAAGAACAATAAATTGACAAACTTGTTGCTAGTTCATGAATCCTTAGCTAAAATTGTATGTTCACGTAAACTTACAAGTATTTCATAAATTGATTTGGTCCACAACTAATTGAACAAAAACAAAAAAATATAACTATGGAGTAGGTAATGAGATTTATGTTTTGACCAAACATTACATCAAATTCTTCCAAAGTATTGGGAGACATGAATTTCTCATGGCTTGTTTTCTATGTAGTAGCATCCCACATGTCAAGGAACTCCAAGAATCTTTTTTTCTTGTGAACTAATTGACCAAAGTATCTTATGTACATTAAGATCTAAGCTGGAATTAATAATACACACCTTCATATGATGGAAAGCATCACCGATCACAATATATAGTCCAAAGTAACTAAAACTGTTAAAAAAGCAAAAGTTCTCATTTTTCTTCCAATAATTCTCTCAACTCTCAAGATTACAGTAATGTTTACACAAGAGCAGAACTGAAAGAACCCATCAGAAGCAACAGCTTCCAAGAACTTCAAGAATCAACCAAAAAAAAAAGACCCAAAAAGCAAAAAGTTCAAATTTTGAAGAAATAGAGTTATCAAATTGATCGCAAGAACTGTCATCAGAAGCTGATTTTATAAAAGTAAACCACATGTTTAAATCATTTGAAGGTGTGAGTTAATTTCTTGAAACAACATATTAAAAACAGTTTAGGTCAATCGTAGTTTCTTTCCGACAATTTTGCAAACACTTCTAATGCAAACCCAAAGGCAGTTTGTATAATAACATACTCAAATATGTTCTTACTGCACTTCGACATAGATAGAACAGATGAAAATTAAGAGTAATCCTGGGAAAGAGCAAGTTGAAGACGCAGAACAGTGAGCGCAACAACACATCACAAATTAGTTTAAAATTTCACACAAAAACAGTCTAAATCTTCTATCCAAGTTCAAAGCATGAAAACCAAACATTGTTCAGATTAAAAACCAACTGAATCTCAAATCCAAATAACTGTGGTAATCATACCTTTACTTTATATCAGACAAATAGCAAGAACTTGGAAGAACTAGTCCGGGCAAACTGAAAGACGGAGCAATGAAGAGCAGGAACTTGAGAAATCATCAAAAATTTGCACAAAGAAAACAGAGGAAGCCGGGTGCAACCCAAAATTTTGCTAGGTAGCAACGTGTCAAACCTGGAGAGAGCAGGCAGCATGTGTCGAATTATAATGTTAGGCATTTTGATTAAATTACAATTAAACCCTTCTGAGCCGCTTTCCAACCGAATGCAGCTCTCGTTTCCCGCTTATTAATAGTAGGAATACATAAAGAGAAAAAACAAAATCTAAAAAGAAATTTAAAAGAACAAAATCATTTGAATGTGGATGAACAAAATCTAAAAAGAATTTGAAAAGAACAAAATCATTTGAATTTGGATGAAGAATGTAGAATCAGTATATTAAACAAAAGCCTCAAACCACCATAACGAAAGAACAACGAAGGAATAAATAAGAAAACACAGGATTTTCTCACACAAAATTCTTCAATTGACAAGAAGAGAGTTTTGTTTAACCCTCTGGATCTTCAGAAATTCTTCAATTGACAAGAAGAGAGTTTTGTTTAACCCTCTGGATCTTCAGAAATTATTAAGCCCACTATGAATCCAAAATAAGGTAAATGCATTATCTTGGATGGGTCATTAGCATCACAAATACTCCCACTCTCCCATTTATGCAACACCATTTGACTTGATACAAAGCTTACAAAATTATTTTGATTTGTTATTATGTAAGCTAAAGTGGATGAAAGCATTTGAATAGTTCTTGAAAAGTCAGTATGATCAAACAGCATCCCATCAGAGTTCAAACTCAAAAAATTGATTTAACATAAGTTTCTGAATTTTTGAATGTCATATTTGGGGACTCGCAAAATAGAAAATGCCGCATATAAATTGGATCAAGGGGTAGAAAGTAAAATATAGGAAAAAACACAATTTCAGATGAATCTTTTAATCAAGAATCATGATCATTTGAGCTGAAATGGACTTATAGAACACAAAGATCAAAGTTGCTAACAGCGAACCCAATTTGGAAACCCGTTCTTCTTTTCTTCTTAATTCCTCATCTAGATTCCTGTAGCTTCTCAAAAGTTGAGAACAGCATATAAGTGTTGATGCATGCTCAAATTTCAACAATTTTGAAATGCTACAAGCACACACAGCTCATTGCTTCTTTTCCTCTTTCTTTCTTAATCAAATAAAAAGATGCTAAAGTTAGATTATCTCATCACATTTTACTCATCATGAGTAATAGATACTCCCCCAAGGCTTTGGTCTAGTGGTAAGAGTGCAATGAGTGATATGTGGATTAAGCACACGTCACATATCAGAACTTTGTTGCATACAAAAGCCTGATATTTAAGGTGAAGAAGGGTAGAGGGGCAGGCATTATAGATTTTTTTGGCTCTTTACACTTGCAGCAGTGATAATCTACTCCCTATGTATATACCTTAACACTTTCTTGATGCTAGATTTTCAGTGAAATACCTTTAACAATAAAATTTTTTTAAAAAAAAAAAAAGGATAGGAAGCTCATATTCATGTCTAGGTTAGATAACAGATTACCTATTAAAATTTCAAGAGCCCAAATTCTCAAGAAATTTTAATATCTAAAGTTGCCAATCACTAACCAAAAGTGAAATTGTTGTAAGAAGGGACCAAGGGGTTCCAACCCAGTACAAGTTGAAGCACAAAAATTTCAAGAGCCCAAATTCTCAAGAAATTTTAATATCTAAAGTTGCCAATCACTAACCAAAAGTGAAATTGTTGTAAGAAGGGACCAAGGGGTTCCAACCCAATACAAGTTGAAGCACAAAATATCCAGTCTATAACAAAACTTACAAACCAAATAACCCCATTCAACTTTCAAGAACTGAAATTCTCAAGCAATTCAAAGATCCCCAAACATAAAATTTCAACAGGAAAAAAAGAGAGACATAGGACCGAAAAAATGAAGTGAATCCTAGTGTTTTTTAAGCCTCGGGGGTTGCTTCTGATTTGCTAGCCGATAAATCCAGTACACCTACACAAATTCCATCATAATGAATCAAATACTCTACCCTAACCAAATTTTCATCATACCATGCCAACTAATAATTAAAAGGTAATAAGTGAAAGTACCAAAGCGAGGACATGGGCACCGATAAGTATGACCACTAGAAGAGGTACTGCTTCGAGACGACTCTGTGTTTGTTGCTGATTCACCATTCTCGAAGAAAAGTGAATCTATAGTTCTCTGAATTTATTTTTAGTATCAAACAAATGGGGTGTGCCTGTATTCTATGCTGGAAAATGTAAATTGGTAAAACCCTCCTTTCCCAATTACTACTCTATACTCTATAGCTTCATTTTATATTTTTATTCAAGGTTGAATTTCTATTTTCCTACATTACTTAGTTATTTTTTTGTAAATAAATATCAATATTTTATGATTTTTTTTACTTTCTGTTAATTAATGACAAGATAGATTTTTTTAATATATTGGTCAATAATTTACTTTATCTATTGATAGAATAAATATTTAAATTTGGTATAGGAATGGGAAGCATAATTTTTCTAATTCTGATGGAATAAGAGAATAATAATTTATAAGAAAAACCCTCATATTATAGGAATGATGCAAATAGTCACTTCGCATAGATGGTTTGTTAAGTGCACTATTTTAGTGGATAATAATTTTTCAATTACTGAAACTGCTCTTATTGATAGTGGTGCTGATATTAGTTGTATTCAAGAAGGAATAATTCCTTCTCGATATTTTCAAAAAACCTCTCACAAGGTTAATTCTGCATCTGGTGATAGAATGAAAATTGAGTATAAATTGCCAAATGCATATGTTTGTAAACAAAAAATGTGTATTCCTCATTTCTTTATATTGGTTAAAGATAAAATGTTTCCTCCTATTATATTAGGAACGCCTTTTATTCAGGCAATTTATCCGTTTACTCATGTAGATAGTAATGGATTTGATGCTACATATATGGGAAATAAAATTTCATTCAGTCTATAACTGAACCTATTGCCCGTAATATTAATTCTTTAATTGATAAAAAAATATTTCATATGAATTCTTTGCAACATGAAATATATAGCATGTCTATAGAGGATATTTTGAAAACTACAAAAGTTCAGGAAAAGATTAAACTCATTTAATAAACGCACAGTTTGCTCTGAAGAATTTAAAGCAAGAGATTGTTCAGTTGTTTTTATCAACTGCTTAGAAGAGAATTTATTAAAAAATTCATAATCATAAATTTTATTAATAGGGACAGTAGGAATAGTTCACTTATTTAATAAATCAAGATTCAGAGGTACATCTACCTCTTCAAGTCTAGTATTTTTAATACTAGATTCTCCGATATCCATGTTCAATTAGAATATCTATGTTGAATACTATAACTGTCAATTTGGTATCAGAGCCAAGGAATTATTTTATGGTATTTGACAGTTAGGGCTACAGTAGCATATTTCTTCTGAGCCTCGGTCCATTTTCCCGAATAATATCTAATAAGATATTCCTTTTTGTCATTCGGATTTAACTGTTTCAAAATACCTCCAAATCCAATTTCAAAAGCATCTGTTTCTATAATCTTTTTCCATGCAGGATTAGCAAGAGTTAGACAGGGTAAAGAAACAACTTTTTTCTTAACAAATCTAACTATATTAGTGTGCTCTGTCCAGGGTGATTTATTATAATTCTACTATTTCTTGTTTTCCTCACTTAACAATCCTTATCAACAATTTAATCATTTTTAATGATAAACAACGACTTAGGATGAAAAAGAAGATCAAGATGGAAAATAAAAGCTTATATCACACCAGCTTCTCGTCTCTAGCATCAATTCCTTTGAACACTAAATATTGAAGAATAAAATATTTTCATGAGTGGAGAGATATGTCACGATCCAAAATACACTATAAGTCGTGATGGAGCCTAATGTTGTTGTTAGGCAAACCAACAGTGAATCTCATTAAATAAGTAGAGTAAAATCTGGTACTCGCCAAAAACCATGATTTTATTTTTTAATTTTTGTATAAAATATAAATTACAAGGTGGAATGATAATAATTACGTGAACTACAATAATGAACATCCAATAGGAACTAATTATACTCAAATAGGTCTAATAACTCAAATACAGTAAGAAGTAAACAAATATATGGCAGCGTAATAAACAGTATAAACAAATATAGGTACATGGTACAATCTTCCTCTAAACAGTAAATTCAAGCTCTCAATTATCAGTTACCTCCTCAACTGGAGTATATATGAAATGAACCTCACCAGATAGGTCGTCACAACTCAAATAAGGAAAACACACGGATACACTGGTTTCTTGTCAAATATTACGCACAACGCTGCCGAGGCGAACAACCCGATACCATAAGAGTATTTTATAGAAATGCCGAGGTGTACGGCGCGATCTCATAATAATGTGAACACCATTGAGGGTCGAACGACACGAAACATAGATGCATCTATTATACTGCCGAGACGAACGGTCCGCTCCCATAAGAGTGTGGTACATAATCCTGCCGAAGCGATCGGCCTGATCCCATTAGTGTAAGAAGCTTTAACGGGTCCTTGATCCCACTCACGAATAAACGTGTGAGTTATGAACTTTAAGAAAAGTTGTGTGATGAAAACGCACAACGCAGGAGGAATTCATAAGGGAAGCACAAATTATTTCGCGGATTATCAAGTAGCTTATCACATCTCTACAATAGCGAGTCTATCACCCTATACAAGTCTAGTCTCAAGTCGTAACGCGAAATAAAGGAATTAAACGAGCAAAGATGACTCAAATAGTACAATTATAGCATGGCGTGAACCTAAGTCTATCCGGACATAATCAGGAATTCTAGCATATGCAAGGACACTCGTCACCTCATATGTGTGTAGCTCCCACAACATGTAGCACATAAGAATATAACACCTACGAGTAAATTCCCTCTCATAGGGTTAGAGAGGAGACTTACCTCGCTCCGAAGTTTCATAACCGGCTCCAACGCCACTCTAACACCTCAAACCGATGCCCGTCTCTCCAAAACTAGTCAAACAATGTGCAAACCAATAAAAAGTATACTCTAATACTCGTAATAAATCAATTTATAACAATTTTCAATTCCGCTTGAAATGTCAATAAAGTCAACCCCCGAGCCCACATGCCCGGAACCCGACAAAAGTCACAATTTCAACAATTCATTCAATTACGAGCCCAACCATACTAGTTTCACTCAAATCCGACTCTGAAACGACGTCCAAAACTCAAAAAATCACCCTCTATGAAACTTTAGACAAAAACCCCAATTTCTCTTTTTAAATCATCAACCAAATGCCAAAAACGAGGATAGATTCATGAAATATAATCAAAACCGAGTTGAGAACACTTACCCCAATCCATATGGTGAAAATCGCTTCAATCCAAGCTTCATAGCTCTAAATATGATAAAATAGCCGAAGCCCCCGAAATATAGCTTCTGCCGAGGTATTTGCCCTTCGCGATCACAGAAAGTGCTTCACAATCGCAAAGCACAACTTTTCTCAGCTCAAAATTGCCCTTCATGATCGCAGAAAATCAATCGCGGTCGCAAAGAACAAGCTGCCCAACTCCTCCACATACCCTCTAGTATAATAGCCATATCTTTTTGTACAAAACTCCAAATGATAAATGGTTTGACTCTCTAAAAATTAGACACCAAGGACTACAACTTTCATCTTTAGATCATCTCCAAATTTCTTATAGATTGCAAGATATGAGCTTCCAAAATCAGCCATGTGCAGCAAAAATTTCTTCTTCATGAACGCGAATCTGTCTCCGCGAACACTATTCACAGGCTCCTTTATCCCATTTTGCTCTTTGCGAACGCAATCCAATGTCCACGATCGCGATGCACACTAATACAGCCAGAAACAAGGAATTAAAAATGGCCTAAAAATGGTCCGAAACCACCCCGAAACTCACTCGAGCCCCTCGAGACCCCATCCGAACATACCAACAAGTCCTAATACCTTATACAAACTTATCCAAAGGCTCGAAACACCATAAATAACATAAAAATCATGAATCAACGATAAAAATCTTTCTTTCGACTTTCAAACTTCGACAAACGCGTCTGAATCATATCAAAATATTTCGGAATGATGCCAACTTTACGCACAAGTCAAAAATCACGATACGAACCTATTTAAAGGCTCGGAACCCCAAATGGACATCGATATCACCAAAGTCCACCTCAAACCAAACTTAGGAAATTCTAAAACCTTTAAAATGCCAATTTTCCCCAATAAGCACCGAAATGCTCCCTGGCGACCCGATACTCAACCCGAACATACGCCCAAGTCTGAAATTATCATATGAACCTATTGGAACCTTCAAATCTCGCTTCTAAGATCATTTACTCAAAAATCAAACCTTAGTTAGTTCTTCCAACTTAAATCTTCCGAAATTAGAATTTTCCATCCGAATCAACTCTGAACTTTCCAAAATTCGATTCCGACTACGCGTACAAGTCATAAAACATGAAGTGAAGCTACCCGAGGTCTCAAATCGCCGAGTGACGCGCTAGAGCTCAAAATGACCGGTCGGGTTGTTACATTCTCCCACACTTAAACATACGTTCGTCCTCGAACGTGCCAAGAACTGTTTCGAAATTGTCCAAAATCACTGTTTAACACCTCGTACACCTACCCGTGCCACCATAACCCATGTGACCACATTAGCTCGAGCTAGACCGAAGATTCTCCTTATAAGCTTAGTTAACAAGCCTTATAATCAAATTCCAACATCCGGAATTCTCCACGAGACCCGATTCTAACATACGAACACCGCATCAATCACTACACACTGTACCAAACACATGATCATGCACCTTTGCTGAAATCACACCACACACCACATAATTAGCTGCAATTTCATAAATCCAATGCCCGTAATACGCCTCATAACACATGTAAGCCCTGTTCCAACTCTCGCAATACCGCCACGACGAAAAAGATGTGTAAAAACTCATAACCACCTGCCAAAACGATAATTCATGGAGTCTCTTCACTTGACAAGAAACATTACCTCATTTTGAATTGAATAACGATATTTTATCTTTAATATACCCTACTTAAATCCGATCGCACCGATCTCAGGTCCAATAACCTCGTCTCACCCCGTACAAGCTGCTCGGGCAATAAGCCACCTCTAACACCGTCTAAAATCTCGTACAACGCCAACAAGCTACAACTCGAATATGGCACATAAGGAAAAACGAACTCCAATAAGGAACTACCCAGTCGCGTAATGAATAAAACTGCCGAAAAGATGCTACGAACCTTTCTCAGAGAATGAGAAACAAATTACACAAAAATAAGTATAGAGAACCGTACTTAACATCTCCCTGCCGCGGCGTGCAACCCGATCCACAGATGATACCGTTGCGGCGTGCAACCCAATCCAAATAACATACCCATGGCGACGTGCCACCCAATCCAAACAATATACCCGTAGCTGCGTGCCACCTGATCCACACAACAACCAACAAGGAAACACCCATCAGCCGTAATGCTTATACTTACGAAATGCCTGAATATCGACCACAAACATGCCAAATGCATAATACAACCCTGGGGAGATGGATAGCGCCACGCTACAAAACTCAAGCGCGACTAAGGTGCAATAAATGACCTGCATCTCGAGAGCCATCTTGCTCATATTACACCACAAGCTACACGGGATCACAACACATGTGCAAATAATCAAGCCGTCCCACAACCCACTTGGCACAATAGAGTATTACATGGAATAGCTGGCACCAGGAATAACATCCAATGCCCGAAGACTCCTCCGTAAGCAATGTTAAGCCGAATGAATACATCTGACTTGACGTAGAGCACACATTCACATTAGACCCACCAACGGGCCTCGATCCGATTCTGATCATACCATACTGGGCCACAACCTTCCAAGGATCCACAATGGCCTTATTCATGACACACATGAGCAACCGTCCAATCCAGAACAAACCCCCACAATCCACAACCAAGGAATAGAGCGCCTTCCAGGCATAAACTCTCACATTAGCGATAGTACCATGATCTCCATACTTGGTTTCAACCCTTAACAATCAAGTGACTGACATGTTACACTTATTGGGTCTTCCCGTGGGTTATACTCCCACGACTTTCTGCACCAGGTAGCATAGTCTGCACATCCACACACCTCGAACCGTACAAATTTTATAGTGCAAATCAAGAATTCGCAATTTAATACATAATGCCTCTTCCACAGAACACCATTCTCAGGCGACACTGAGATAATGCCAGCTTACGCTGAACACTTGAATTCTCCCCTGCCCATCCGAGCTCGTGACATTTTTGTCAACACCGAGCCGCAACCTTGATCCTCAACTTCCAATTCTCATGTCGCTCACTACACCTTTCATGTCGCTACGCGAGGGTACAAGAATTCATCAAAACCCCTGAACTACTCGTAGAATAAACACTTTATTGGCTAGAAACCTTTCACTTAACTCATTTCAGAAAAACCATTGCAACATGTAACTGAATCCCCATAACCGTAGAAAATTCAAACCTCAAGTCGTGATCTAAATCGTCATAACTCTTCCGGGATCAATTTACACATAACAAGGCCATTAGAATCAAATACCTCCCAAATCAATCAAATTATGGTGGTTGTCAAGCCCGCAAGTACAACAAAACATTAGAAATAAAAAAAACATTACTCGCCGAAGGAACTGATCATTGCCATAATCATGTTGATTCAAACCATTACTACCGACCCCACTTCTTTTAATTTACTCTGACTTGCCTTAGAAATAATAATAACTCCATTTGAGAACATAACAAAACTCAACAACACTCCTTCCGAGTGACCCAATTCACGAGACCACATCGTCTCAATACCCATGAACCATCTCATAACCCCCTCATGCGCACAATAACATCTCAAACTGGTACACCCATTCTGAAAGACCTTCTGCGAATCCAAAACTGTTTCTCCTATTTTTTTTTCCAATACCGCCCCGCAAACCCGATAATAACATAGAAAATTCCCCAAAGTATTATTCACACTCTGCTGCAAAATCCCAGTCTTCAGCCATATAACGAACCCATTAGAACCACTGTTGAGAGTCACCCACTCTGACTTGATCCCGAATATAAGCCAAACTCTATTGCGTTGTCAGCACATGAGCACTCCTAAAAAAGCAACCAAATAAATTATTTTCCTTGTACATCACATCCACAATAAGCATAAACTCTAAATCTTCCCAAAACCTGTGCATGAATCGATAAGGCAAAATATAGCACACATTCATCAAGTCCTTTGCTCGAATTACCCCTAATGTTTTTTTTTTCTTAGTCATAAATAATCCACCAATGCACCGATAACCAAAAATCGCACAAGCAGACAACCATGCGATCCAATCGTAGACGGTAGGCTCTCCCACTTAGCTTTAAGCTACTATCACATAATGTAGAACCCACAAAAGATTCCTCCTTCTCAATTACCATGATCTCGCACCGTCAACTCGCCAAATTTCTCGTAGTCCCTTGTTAAACTTTTCATGAACATTCAGAATTATTAGCCACAATCGTATGTTCAACCCTTTGCCGGGTAGTAGGTAGAACTCTTCGTAGAAACTTCATCAAAATCATACAACCGCTAACCTGCTCACAGGAGATAACCCACATGTGGAATTCCATACCGACATCTTCCAACGATGTTGCACTGGGAACAACTACTACGAAATCAGTAAACCCTCATGAGCCCATGCTCGTCCACTGACTGTACAAGCCTACCCATTCCCCATTAACATCAACTGAAAGTCCGACAATACATTCAAAACTCAAAGTCATGTTGCATCCAAAACGATAATCAAGTTTATACACCCCTCTTCATTTCAAGCAAACTTTTTTCTGCCATATTCAATCTTCCTATAGTACAGTAGCCTCCATCCCAAACAAATCCGTAGACTTAGTCACTTTCCACCATGACTCCCAAATCGCTCTAAACTTTCTCAAGGCACGTGGGTATTCTACCACATAATCCATACGCTACTTTGCCACTCCCACTCCACTTCGGTTAAACCATCTCCTTAAGCAACTTCTCGACCTCTGATATTCACACTTGACCTTCTAGCAATTCAACCACCGTGGAACACCTCCCACTATGTCCTTCCTCATCCCTTGCTGCCAAAATACTACCTCAAATCATAATCCATCTTTGTAGCACCCGAACGGGTAAATTGCCACCAACTCTGAGCCTCCTCAAGATTGTTTTTCCCGAGCCATTCACTGTCGCGATCCATAAACGAACAACCTACCATTCACAACAACACACCATGGTAATACTGCATGAACATCATAACAATCTGTGCATAGCCTCAAAACCATAGGCAATACTGATATAGGGCTGAGATGACAGAACAACCTTCCACAAGAAGACGATAATAACTCGCTCGAATACGCAGGGAGAAACATCCTGCTCCATGTATGCAGTACCACTGCAACTCCTCGATGCCCAATTGACACTAGTGCTCAACATCGTATAAGAATGAGTAGGAAGGGAATGAAGGCATAAGCTTTAGTGGAAATCAAATCGCACGACGAGGAATCAAGAAGGGAAGTGCTCTTAACAACTCTGTAGCCTCTTGAAGATAAGTGCAGACGTCCCCGTACCGATCCGCAAGACTCTACTAGACTTGCTCATGACTCGTAAGGCCCTAGTGAACCTAGAGCTCTGATACCAAGATGTCACGACCCAAAATCCACTATAGGGCGCCTAACGCCGCTGTCAGGCAAGCCAACGGTGATTAATCAACTGAGTTACTAATTTTATTATTTTCGAAATCATGAATACCATTAAATAAGTAGAGTAAAATCTGGTACTCGCAGAAAACCCGTGATTTATTTTCTAATTTTCGTATAAAATATAAATTACAAGGTGAAATTATAATAATTACGTGAACTACAATAATGATATCCAGTCAGAACCCCCAATACCCTGTGTCACAAGTGCATGAGCATCTACTAAGGAGTACAATAATAATATAATATCTGTCAGGAATACAAGTTAGACAGAAGAATATAAATAACTATGATGGAGACTCTATATGCTGCGGATCGTAACATGGAATACAACTCACTGTGAAGTCGCCGCAACAGCCTTTGCACCTAAAAGACCACCAAACATACACACACACCCCTCTGCACAATAAGTGCAGCAAGTGTAGCATGAGTACGTAAATCAACGCCTATCCAATAAGTATCTAGCCTAACTCCAGAGAAGTAGTGACGAGAGGTCGACATTGACACTTACTAGTGGTCTAATAATTCAAATACAGTAGGAAATAAACAAATATACGGCAGGGTAAAAATTAATATAAACAAATATAGGTATATGGTACCATCCTCCTCTGAACAGTAAATTCAAGCTCTCAATTATCAGTTACTTCCTCAACCGGAGTATATATGAAATGGACCTTACTAGATAGGTCGTCACAACTCAAATCAGGAAAACACACGATACGCTAGTTTCTTGTCAAATATTATGCACGACGATGCCGAGGCGAACGAGCCGATCCTATAAGAGTATTTTATAGAAATGCCGAGGCGTACAACCCGATTCCATAATATTGTGTACAACACCCAGGGACGAACGACACAAACCATATATGCATCTATTATACTGCCGAGGCAAACGGCCCGCTCCCATAAGAGTGTGGTATATAATCCCGCCGAGGCGATCGACCTGATCCCATTAGAGTAAGAAGCTTTAATGGGTTCCTAACCTCACTCATGAATAAACGTGTGAGTTATAAACTTTAAGAAAAGCTTTGCGATGAAAACGCACAATGCGGAAGGAATTCATAAAGGAAGCACAAATTTCTGCAGATTATCAAGTTGCTCGTCACATCTCTACAATAGCGAATCTATCACCCTATGCAAGTCTAGTCTCAAGTCATAACGCGAAATAAAGGAATTAAACGAGCAAAAATGACTCAAATAGTATAATTATAGCATGGAGTGAACCTAAGTCTACCTGGACATAATCAGGATTTCTAGCATACGCACGGACACTCGTCACCTAAGACATGCGTGGCTCCCATAACATGTACCACATAAGAATATAACACCTACGGGGTAAATTCCCCCTCACAGGGTTAGAGAGGAGACTTACCTCACTCCGAAGTTCCATAACTAGCTCCAACGCCACTCTAACACCTCAAACCGGTGCCCGTTGCTCCAAAACTAGTCAAACAATGTGTAAATCAATAAAAATATACTTTAATACTCGTAATAAATCAATTTATAAGAATACCAACTCCGCTCAAAAAGTCAATAAAGCCAACCCGGGGCCCATGTTCCTCGAACCCGACAAAAGTCACAAAATCTGATAACCCATTCAATTACAAATCCAATCATACTAGTTTCACTCAAATTCGACTCCGAATCGACGTTCAAAACTCAAAAATTCACTTTATGAAACTTTAGACAAAAACCCCCAATTTCTCTTTTTAAATCATCAACCAAATGTCAAAAACGAGGATAAATTCATGAAATATAATCAAAATCGAGTAGAGAACACTTACCCCAAACCATATGGAGAAAATCGCTTCAAAATTCGCTTCAATCCGAGCTCCATAGCTCCAAATAGGGAAAAGGGCTTAAACTACACCTATCGTTTGCTAAATAGTTTACATATACCCTCCGTCCATCTATCCGTGTAAAAAAGCACATGACGTTAATTAAATTAACAAAATTGCCCCCGCGTCTGACGACAGAATTTATGGGCATTCAATTTAGTGACGTGGCAGTTTCTCATTGGGCCACGTGAAAATCTCGAGTGAAACAAAAAATTGACCTTATTTTCTTAGCCGGCTCATAAAATACATTAACCCATCCGACATATTGGTATAATAATATGTGTGCCCCATTTATTCGACCCACCCCATTTTCTTACCTTTTCTTTTAGTTTTTTCTCTTTCTCTTTCTTCCTCCATTAACTTAAAAAACAAGCGTGTGTTAATCCACTGGAGAAAACAAAAAATTTGGGTTTACTGTGCAAAAGAAAAAAAAGAAGCAGCAGACATTTCAATACTACTAGCCTACTTCTTCTACTCTAAACTTTCAGAAAGTCAACGCAATGTGCTTGGGTTTTTATGGAAGAAAAATTCACAAGGTGTGACGCTACAATATGGTTAAGAAATTGAACGATTCATATAATGTGACTGAGTAAAAGCTCCATAAAGCTAAGTAGGGACTGGGTAATTCGCTGGCAGGTCTATTTGTCTTGTTTAATCCAAACAATCATCGCACCGTTCCGTTGGTAAAATTCCGACACCAGCCGAGTTGTCGGAGCATTTGTATCAGAAGGGATAGCCTCAGAAACTGACTTACCCGAGGGTTTGGACACTTCCACCACCTCTCCTTGATTATTATCTTGAGTTTTAGACACACCTATGGACAAACACCCAGAATCCGACACCGGTAGATTCGTCGGAACAGTCGCCAAAACTTCTCTAGCTTTACGAGTTGACTGGCAAACCCTCTTCTTTCCCATTGAAGGTTCGTCTCTCTTTTCTCTGACCTATCTGATTCCATCCAACCAAAACTTCTCCGATTTAGGAGTCTCCTTTTGTCTGCCCACCCGATCTAAGATAACAACAAAAAGATAAAGAGAAAAGATAAGAAAAAGAAAGAAAATAATGGGGCAGATCAGATCATTGGGACGGGTTAGGTTAATGAGGTGGATATTTGATTACTGAAAAAAGAGCCACGTGGCCTAATAAGAAAATAAAAACACATTAAATGTGAAGTCACATGCTGCGCCGTTAAAAGGAGAGGTAGATTTAAGTATAAAAATAATATCGTGTGCTTTTTTAGGCGGATAGATGGACGGAGGGTATTTTTAAACCATTTAGTAAATAATAGGGGTAGTTTTGACCCTTTTCCGCTCCAAATATGATAAAATGGCCAAAACCCCCGAAATATAGCTTATGCCCAGGTATTTTCCCTTCATGATCACGGAAAGTGCTTCACGATCGCAAAGCACAACTTTTCTCAGCTCAAAATTGCCCTTCGCAATCGCGGAAAACCAATCCCAATCGCAAAGAACAAGCTGCCCAACTCCTCTAGACAACCTCTAAAATAATGGTCATAACTTTTTGTACAAAACTCTAAATGACAAATGGCTTGTCTTTCTGAAAGTTAGACATCAAGGCTACAACTTTCATTTTTGGATCATATCCAAATTCCTTATAGAGTGCAAGATATGAGCTTCCAAAATCAGCCATGTGCAGCAGAAAATTTCTTTTTCGCGAACGCAAATCTGTCTCCGTGAACGCGATTCACAGACACCCTTTTTCTAATTTGCTCTTTGCGAACGCGATCCAATGTTCAAGGTCGTGATGCACACTGTTGTTGCCAAAAACCAAAAATTAAAAATGGCTAGTACGAAACCACCCTGAAACTCACCCGAGCCCCTCGGGACCCTGTCCGAACATACCAACAAGTCCCAACACCTTATACAAAGTTATCCAAAGGCTCGAAACGCCACAAGTAACATAAAAATCATGAATCGACGATAAAAATCTTTCTTTCAACTTTCAAACTTCTAAACTTCGACGAACGCGTCCGAATCATATCAAAATATTTCGGAATGACGCAAAACTTTACACACAAGTCACAAATCACGATACGAACCTATTCCAAGGCTGGGAACCCCAAACAGATATCAATATCACCAAAGTCCACCTCAAAACAAACTTAGGAAATTCTAAAACCTTCAAAATGCCAACTTTCCACAATAAGCGTTGAAATGCTCTCGGGTGACCCGATACTCAACCCGAACATACACCTAAATCCGAAATCATCATATGAATGGAACCTTCAAATCCTAATTCCGAGGTCGTTTACTCAAAGTCATACCTTAGTCAATTCTTCCTACTTAAAGCTTCCGAAATTAGAATTTTCCATCTGAATCAACTCTGAACTTCCAGGAATTCGATTCCGACTATGTGTACAAGTCATAAAACATGAAGTGAAGCTAACCAAGGCCTCAAACCGCCGAGCGACACACTATAGCTCAAAACGACTGGTCAGGTCGTTACAAAATAATTCATCAATTCGAAAAAAATGGTACATAAAAGGACTGTTGAACTTCATGCCCTTCAAAAATAATGATAGAAGGATCTAAAGATGATTTCATGTTATTTTAAAGAATTTCTAAGAGTCTGAGATTGTATATTGTAACCCTTGAAAATTAATTAAAAAAATATCAAAAAATGAGATCATGTTATTTTAAAGAGGCCTTAAGACATTTTGTATTGTGTGTTTTCGTGGAATTTGAGTCATTTACAACATAAAAATAATGAAAAATCGAACAAAAAGTTAGAAAGGCAACTATTGTTGCTAGATGAGAAGGTTATCATCCTAGTTGGTGGGACTAGAATGTCCCAATCGCACACCACAATCACAAGAGTCGCGTGGTCGGCGGCACCATACGTATTCTGCTACTCATAAAGTGCGCGTACACGAAGAGGTTTTCAAACTGACCCAAATCATGTCACAATAACATATCAATCCTATGCAATTTAATACTTCAACAACATAATAGCAAAACAATATCCCAACTAAGGTATTCATCATTTACACAAATCAATGACGCTCAAGGAGTATTTATGGAGATTTTAAATGACAATAGATGATACCAATCTCAGTCAAACTAACAGTTTCTTATTTTTTTGGTAATTAATCTATTAATTATGAATAATCTTTTTTCTCTAAAGGTGTAGCGATATATATGAAAATAATATTAAAGAGAAACTTAATCATATATGTACTGAAATTCGATTAGGCTCGACTGATATCCTGATAGTAACGACTCAATCGGTTGTTTTGAATTATATGACATTGTTTTCTTATTTGATACTTCCTGTAGGTTCATTTGGTATTTATTACTTGCAAGTATGGTTGGAATGGATCTGTCAGATTCGAGAGTGATTTGGAATACCTAATTCGTAACTAAAGGTTTAAAGTTAAGAGAGTTGATCAAAGTCAACATTTTGGATAAATGGACTCGGAATCAGGATTTGAAGGTTCCAATAGGTTTGTATGATGATTTTGGACTTGTATTTATGGTTGGATCGGATCTTGGGTAGCTCGAGAAGGAGTAGGCGCTTTAAGTTGGAAGTTGACAATTTAAAGAATTTAAAAAATGAAGAGTTTAATTCAAGTTTGACATTTGAATTATTGCGCTCCGATTCATATTTTCAGCTTTTGAATAGGTCCATATAAGTTATTTGGGGTTGTTGAAATGGTTTTAAGGTGACCCAAGGTGCTCGAGTGTGATCCAGACACATCTTGTGAAAAGTTAGAATTTGAAAATTAAGAAAGCATAAGATTTTGGTTTGATGCTTAATTCTTGGTTTCGATGTTGTTATTCATATTTTGAGTCTTTGAATAAGTTTGTGTAGCATATATAAACTAGTTAGGATAAATTAGACGGGGTTCCGATAGCTCGGGTGAGTTTCGATGCGTTTGGGACTAATTTTGGAAGAATTGAGTTGTTGAAATTGGGATTCTCTACAGTTAAGCCTAAATTTAAACGAGTATTTCTTTCAATCTATAATGAATTTGGAGATGAACCAGAAATAAAACTTGTAACCCTTTAAATCTAGTTTTCAAAAAGCAAAATCATTCATTATTCTGAAATCTGAGCACAAACTTATGATTGTTTGACTGAAGGGTGGCATTGTAGTTATTTTGGCAGCAGAGTGGTGCAGGTCGCAGCACTACTGCGACGCGAAGGGTGAGGCCCAAGGCGTTGTAGCAGTACATTTTTACTGTCAAGTATTTTGACACACTATAAATAGAGTCTATTCAATGGTTTTGATATTTTAATTTTTGAGCATAGGAACTCGATTTTAAGGGTTTTGACCTATGTCTTCATCAACCATATTGGGGTAAATGATTCTAACTCACTTCTATAATTAAGTTAAGGATTTATTTTTTAAAACATGAAATCAATGATTTGGGAAAATCAAGTGAGAAATAAAAGAAAACCTAGAATGACGAATTGTTGATTTAAGCATGCTAATAACATCAAAATGAAATTTTGATTATAAATTTGGCTTCCATGCCCCATGGGTAGTCGGGATCCCATTTTTTGAGTTTTAACAAAGTGGGCTCGTATTGATTTTTTCTAAATTCATTGAAGATTGAAACTTTTTGAATTAATATTGATTCCTAAGGAACTTTTTGACTCCCTTAAGCGTTGATTGACTAGATTTGGGATATTTGGAGGGCAATAACAAAAGAAAGTGTTTGTTGGAGAGTTGAAGTTGTTCCGGAAGGAGGTAAGTGTATTGCTTAACCTCGACTTGAGGAAATCTTTTTTAAAATAAAATTATATTCTACATGCTTTGTGTTTGAGATGACGTATGTGCGAGGTGACGAGCGTATATGCGGACACTAAGGTTATGCCATGTTTGGGATTTAGGCTTATTTATACCTTGATTCAATATATTCTCTACTTGTGACATATTTTAAAGTGTTTGTATGACTACTTGAGTTTTCTTATTCATGTTAAAGATTATGTCTATGTAACACCCAAAAATTTTAAACTAATATTTGTATTTTCATTTGACCATATCTTTAGAGCAAGGATAAATTTTATTTTGCACTTCTTTAACTTGAATTTACGATATCTAAAATTTATTTATTTTAAATTTTGATAATATTTAAATGGAAATATCGTGGTGTTGTTATGTATAATTCTCTTATTATCATTTTCTTAAATTAGTTAGAAAAAGAATAGATATTTGATATATTGGCAACCACTCTTTCATGTTTATGCATGATAATATTTTGGGCAGCCTATTTCATACTTATTCAAGGTGAGATATATTACCTTTTGAGTCATATCCTCTCCACTTCCTCTCATTTTCATTTCTTCTTGCTAAAGAGAATCCCAATCCTCTTCTTTTCTTATCAAATTCTCCCACTAAATCAACCAGCAAGACTTATTTTTATTAAACTACAAGGTACTGCTCTCTTTTGTGATATTATAACTCTTGTACAAGTGAAATTATTTGTGAAGTTGGCAAATTTATTTGGTCTGTGGCGTAGAAGATTCGAATTCCTCAAGTTATGGTAGAACTTATTGTGCTAAAACGCAAAAGTTTATGTATAAACTTGAACTTGTACTCTCTTTACTTGCTGGAGTATTTTGAAGTAGCTTGAGCTTTAGTTTCTTTTCTCTTTACTTTATATCATTGTATTAATATTGTCTTAAGTATTACAAAATATTCGCTAATTTGCCCACTTGTACAGATTGCTTGATTATTTTGCATCTTTATTAGTGCTTTGTTCTTCTTGTGAAAGTAATTTTGTCACCTATATTGGCATGCCTGTTGATTCGGGTCTTTTGCCATCTTAACTTTGAATTTGCGGTTCGTCTTAAATATAAAACTTGCCCATATTATGTACGAACTAGAAAGCCATTTTTAAAATGGTTCTTGATTCTCTTGATTATTGAGTTTCAGCCCTACTTGATTCTGAGCTTACGTCCATCTTGATTGGTGTGATGGAATGACATACATATTGGGCGAAATTGGTTATTTGACAACTTTCTCGAAATAATTTTGAGCTTTCTTGACACTCGAGCCTTTAAAGATTGATATTAATATTTGGAAACACTTCAAGGTTTGATATTTGATACTTTTGATATATTTATTTACTTGATTTATATTTGTGTCCCCTTTGAGCTACCTATAACTTAGAAATAAATTGAAAAATCTAATGGCTCCAAGCCCAAAGTTTATGCGCCACCAAACTTTATGCTTAGCGATAATTATTTTCTATCATACACGATGTTCGGGAAGAGATTTAAAGACATTCATTTGAGATAGACTTTTTGGAAACTTTTGCGAAGATCCAATTTGCATATGAATCTAGGTTTTGTAGAGATTTTGGACTTGTACATGATCCGTATGCCACACTTATATATGTAATTTTGGAGGCTTGTTGGATCATAAAGACATAAATTTATAACTTGAATTTGGCAACTTGTTTGGCTATTTTAGAGTGTGCAAATTCAAGTCTTGTAATGAGCTAATTTTAAATTTTGTTTTGTAATTTTTTACAAAGGAGGAGACTAATTTATCTTTTGTTACCATGCGAATTTGAAATTCATGTATTATATGAACCTGGAGTGGTATTGAATGAAAAATATAATTCCGTTAGATACTTGCTTCCATGGAATGATTATTGCAAAAGAGTACTACCATCTCAGATAGATACTCTTATGTTGCATATTTTTTAAGGAAGAAATTTTATGAGTTCTATGGTAACTAAATGTTGCACTTTGAATTTTTTTTTTGCATGGACCTAATTCAGCAATTAAATTATTATGAATATATATATCAAAATTAGTTTCTTCTAAATGTTTTAGGCATTAGATTAGCTTTTATTTATTAAGTGACATCCTCCCGAAAGGGTTTGATATGGTCTAGGCCTTTGATATTTTATTTGGACATGATGACTATTTGCATAATGGATTATATGTCGGACCTATAGTCATACGTTAAACATATGCATATATCATGCATAGAGATCATCTCTTGTACATATGCATACATCCCTGCATGGTTAGTTCTTTGTCCATGTGCGTAACGATTCGACTAGTCGTTTTGAGCTTCTCCACTTTGCTCAGTAGTTTGAGGGCATGAGTAGCTCCGTATGATGTATTATGACTTGTATGACTCGTCGGTTTTGATTTTCAGGTTATTCGGAATCGATTTGGAAGAATGAATTTCATCGTTGAAGCTTTAAGTTGGAAGAGTTGACTAAGTTTGACTTTTGTGAATTTGACCCTGGAATGACTTAGGCGTATGCTTGGATTTGCATTTGGATATTTCTAGAAGGATTAGGTGCTAATTGGCGAAAGTTGAAAGTTTGAAGGTTTGGAAAGTTCATATATTTGATCGAGAGTTGACTTTCAAGATATCGGGTTCGGATCGTTGTTCCGAGAATTGGAATAGCTTCGTTATGATATTTGGGACTTGTGTGCAAATTTGGGTTAATTTCGAGTTGATTTGATATGTTTCGGCGCGACTCTTGGAAGTTGAAAGTTCAAATGTTCATTTAAGTTTGATTTGAGGCACGATTCGTCATTTCGATGTTGTTATGTGTGATTTAAGGCATCGAGTAGGTCCGTGTTATGTTATGGGATTTGTTGGTATATTTGGATAAGGTCCCCAGGCGCTCGGGTGAGTTTCGGACGAGGTTTAGATCATTTTTGGCTAAAGTTGCTGGTGGCAGGACCTAGTGTGATCGCAACTGCGGCTGGTTTGCGCAGGTGCGGCAGTCGTAAAAGCAACAAAGAAGTTGCAGGAGCAGAAGTTGAACTGGGAGCAGGGCTCTGCAGATGCGAGAAATGGGCCGTACCTGCAGAAGCGTGGAAGTGGTGCCTTGGGTCGCAGGGGCGAGGTATGGCGCAAATGCGATGGCAGAGCCGCACCTGCAGGCGCGCAGGTTCGAAGTGGTGTTCTGCAGAAGCGATGGCTGCTGAGTTTGGTTGGTTAGCGGAAGCGAAGATTGGGCCGCACACGCGGGTCAGTAGAAGCGGGATTTTGGTTCGCAAATGCGATAACCGCTGGGCAGAACCTATAAATCGAGGTTTTNTTTAAGGAAGAAATTTTATGAGTTCTATGGTAACTAAATGTTGCACTTTGAATTTTTTTTTTGCATGGACCTAATTCAGCAATTAAATTATTATGAATATATATATCAAAATTAGTTTCTTCTAAATGTTTTAGGCATTAGATTAGCTTTTATTTATTAAGTGACATCCTCCCGAAAGGGTTTGATATGGTCTAGGCCTTTGATATTTTATTTGGACATGATGACTATTTGCATAATGGATTATATGTCGGACCTATAGTCATACGTTAAACATATGCATATATCATGCATAGAGATCATCTCTTGTACATATGCATACATCCCTGCATGGTTAGTTCTTTGTCCATGTGCGTAACGATTCGACTAGTCGTTTTGAGCTTCTCCACTTTGCTCAGTAGTTTGAGGGCATGAGTAGCTCCGTATGATGTATTATGACTTGTATGACTCGTCGGTTTTGATTTTCAGGTTATTCGGAATCGATTTGGAAGAATGAATTTCATCGTTGAAGCTTTAAGTTGGAAGAGTTGACTAAGTTTGACTTTTGTGAATTTGACCCTAGAACGGAGTTTTGATGGTTACGTTAGGCCCGGATGGTGATTTTGGACACGGACATATGCCCTAATTTGCATATGGATGTTCCTAAAAGGATTCTGCATTAATTGGCGAAAGTTAAAAATTTTAGGTTTGAAAAGTTTATAAGTTTAACCGAAAGTTGACTTTGATGATATCGAATTCGAATTGTGGTTTCGGGGATTATAATAGCTTCTTTATGTTATTCGGGACTTGTATGCAAAATTTGGGTTCATTCTGTGTTGATTTGATATGTTTCAGCGCGAGTTTTGGAGATTTCAAGTTCAAAGTTCATTTAAGTTTGATTTGAGTTGTGGTTCGTCATTTTGATGTTGTTATGTGTGATTTGAGGCCTCGAGTAGGTCCGTTTTACTTTATGGGACTTGTTGGTATATTTGGATGGGGTCCCGAGGGTCTCGGGTGAGTTTCGGACGAGGTTCGGACCATTTCTTCACATATTGCATTTGGCTAAGGCTGTTGGTTCTGCTTTGGCCGCATCTGCGGACAATTGTTCACAGAAGTGACGTCGTAGATGCGGGGTATTCTTCGCAGAAGCGAATAGGGACAGCTGGGCATGAGAGTCGCAAGTGGGGGTGCATGGGCGCATCTGCGCAACCGCAGACGCGTTTCAATGTGCAGAAGCGCGATCACAGAAGCGGGTAGGAGATCACAGAAGCGAAGGGTCAGTTGGTTAGTGCTATCGCAGAATCAAAAGGTTAGTCGTAGAAGCAACTCCGCAAAAGCGGCTGGGATGTCGTAGATGCGACGAGGACTGGCAGAACACTATTAAATCGAGGCTTTTGGTTCTTTTATCATATTTTGAGATTTGGGGCTCGGATTTGAGGAGAGTTTTGAAGTGATTTTCATCAAGAGGATTGGGGTAAGTGTTCTACACTCAGTTTTGATTATATTTCGCGAATCTATCTTTATTTTTGGCAATTAGTTGATGAATTTTTAAGAGGAAATCGAGGGATTTTGTCTAAAATTTCATAAAGCAAATTTTTGAGTTTTGAAAATCAATTCGGAGTCCGATTTGAGTGAAATCAGTATGGTTGGACTCGTAATTGAATGAGTTGTCGGATTTTAAATGTTTCGTCTAGTTCTGAGGCGCGGGCCCGGGTTGGACTTGTGGGTTGATTTTGGGCTTTTGACTAAAGATTCGACCTTTGTCGATTAGTTTAGTTTCCTTTGGCATTATTTGATGTATTGAGTTGCTTTTGACTAGTTTCGAGCCGTTCGGAGGTCGGTAAGCACGTGATGGTATTTTTGGAGCATCTCTTGGCTTGCTCAGTATTGGATTTGGCTTGTTTGAGGTAAGTAACACTTCTAAACTTGGTGCTGAGAGTATGTACCCCTGAATATACGTGATATGTGTTTGGAATTGAGGTGACGCACATGCTAGGTGACGGGCATGTGAGCGTGCACCGTGTGAATTGTGACTCAGTTATTTCTGTGGTACTGTGTAGTTACCTAATCTTATTTGTATCTATGAAAGCTCCACGTGCTAGAGTAATTGAGCTGTGATCCATGTTAGAAACCATGTCTAGGCTATATGCTTATCCTGTTGCGACTTACTGAGGTCATTTATGGTGATGAGTTATTTGCTTACATTGCAATTACATACTTAGTCATATGCATTCATTTGAATATCATATCTCAAAATATGTTACTATTTATTGATACATCACATCCTTATTTTGGGCTGATTTTCATGACATTGTGAGCCTAAGAGACTGGAGAGATTGATGACTGAGTGAGGCCGAGGGCCTGACGGTGAGGATATTGATGGGATCAGGCTGCACGCCGCAACAGGTATTATTGATTTATGATGGGATCGGGCTGCACGCCGCAACATGTATTACTGATTTATGATGGGACCGGGCTGCACGGTGCAACATGTTTTAATGATTTATGCAATGATTAGCTTGCTATAGCGCTTGGGCTGAAGAAGCCCCTCTGGAGTCTGTACACCCCCAGTGAGCGCAGGTACCTACTGAATGCGAGTGTCGAGTGATTGGGAGGACTAAGTGACTGTGAGGACTGAGTGAATGGGAGGTCTGAGTGAATTGAAACTCTGAGAGTATGCATATGGTTTTATCATTGAGTTGCATTGCATTCGACATGCACACTTGACATACAAGCATAGGGATGCATTTTTATCATGCTGTACGATATTGCATCATTCATGACTTCACATACACATCGACAATAGGCATAGAGATGTATTTTCCTCATACCATTTGAAAATGAAACATTTACCTGTTAAGAGTTTCGGGAAAAATCACAGTTTTACAAACATACTCATATTTTGGTGATTTCGGTAAAGATTTGGATTTTCACTGATATACTAGAAAAGCATGCCTATTTTCCAGAACTGTGAACAACCTGAGCAATGTATCTCTGAGGTACTTCTTTTATCACTTTTATTATGTTATGGACTGTTGTTGGCTATTGGTGTTGGACTCCGACCTTTATTCCAGCTCGTCAATACTTTCAACCTAAGGTTAGGTTTGTTAGTTATTGAGTACATGGAGTCAGGTGTACTCATACTACACTTCTGCATCTTACGTGCAGATGTTGGATGTTGATGTTGCTGTGCACAGCAAGAGGTGGATTTGAAGATGTACCTGCGTTCTCCGGTCATAACTGCCTCTTGATCTTTGTAGGTTTAGAATTTTAATCTGTTCATGTATATTTCAAACAGATGATGTACTTTATTTCATATCAGCTTTGTAAATTCTAAATCTTACAAACTCATGGTTTGTACTACCAGTCCTTGGGAAATTCTTGTATAAAAGCGGTGTTTATCATTTCTTTTCTTAATAGATCTCACTAAATTGGATAGTTATTAATTGGCTTACCTGACGGGTTGGGTTAGGTGCCATCACGGCCAGTTGGATTTTGGGTCGTGACAAGTTGGTATCAGAGCTTTAGGTTCATAGGTTCTACAAGTCATGAGCAAATTTCTAGTAGAGTCTTGCGGATTAGTATGATGACGTCCATACCTATCTTCGAGAGGCTACATGGCATTTAGTATAAATTTCTCATATTTCTTTCCTTATCGTGCAACATTGATTCATCTTGAAGCGTAACTCTTTGAATTCCTTCCACGCATTTGTATGCGCATGTGAGCGCTCGGTATTAGCTGTGCATCGCTGACTTGTGATTTCATGGATGAGTTGCGAGATGTGATTTCTGTGTGCTAATGATGGGCCAATTTGGATGAGTTGAGGTCGGGTTATGATTGTAGCTTGAGCACAGGGATTTCGGTTGTGTGAGCACGTGCTTTTGGACCTATATGTCTGGTAGCGTCCCTCCGAGTGAAAATTGTGAATCGATGAGAGGATGGATGACTGTATGATGAGTATGATGTGGCTGCGGGATGTTTCTAGATGGTTTGATTGTGACGAGAATAGTTTGCTTGAGATGTAAAAAGGACTATTGGGTTCTAGATTACTTTCTTAATGTGACTTATAGTCTCGAGTTATGAGTGTGTTGAAAGATTTTTCGTGTTGTTTAATTGTGGAATGAAGTAGATCTTCATGTCTTGTTGTGAGTTCAGACTCAGGAAGATTAAGTGATGGCGTAGTAATCATGGCTGCGGAAAGGTATAGCAAGATGTCGTTATCTACTGCGAAGTAATCTACGGAGGTGTGATCCTTATAATGTTGTGTGGAGAGTTTCCTTTCTACCAGCGGGGTATATGCGTTGAGATTTGAATTTGAATTTGGTTGAGAAAGTTGACTTGATCGTCATGTGGATGTATGCGAGCTTAGTAGATGATTTGAGGTACTATTGGTTTGTATTATGTGAGCTTATGAAGGATTTAGTTAAATCTCCCTACGGTATTATGGCAGTAACAGAGTATGGGTATGGCGAGTTATCAGATGTTCTACTCTATGGCATTGAGCTAAGTGGGGGAGTTTGCTATCGACGATTTGATTGCATGGTTACGTATTGTATTGGTTTTGGTCTGGGGCATACTTGTGGATCGGTTATGACTTGTAGAGGTTGAGAACGAGGATGACTCGAGTAAAGAAATTTCTAGATACGGGATATGTTACACTTTATGGGTGTATGGGAATCATGGAATTGATTTGAGTTGTTATTCATGACGGATGTAGTGCGCATGGTGTAGAAATTTACTCGGTTGCGCTAAGGCAAGGTCACTTCTTTGGGTGATGTTGTGCTAATGGGGCACATTTCGTTCCGCCCGTTTGGACGGTGCAGTTCAGATTTGAGCAGGGTTGATGACTTTCGAGAAAGTTCTAATGGATTCAAGACTTTCATGTAGCAATTGAGAATTTTGCGGATTGTATATGGCTAAAATCTAAGACTTGCATTGGATGATGTCGAGACTCGCAATATTTCTATGTCATTATGGATTTTACATTTCAGTATCAGAAAGGTGGAGGAAATGGCTTCATATTCACAGAAGGTCTCTTCGGAGTGAGTGTCTCGATGGTGGTACTTTTGGGGTGCTTGAGAGGGAATACAACGGCTTATGGGCCCTAGGGCGGTGTAGTTTTATTCTAGGATCTCATGGGGTGAGCTTTGTTTGAGGATCATGGTATCATGGCGAGGAGGAGTGTCAACTTGAGGATAATTCGGACGGAACTCAGAGAAATAGTACAACTTGGTAGTAGGTTGGATCAACCAGGTAATAGATATGATCGGTTCTTTGGGTATTTATGATGTGGTGAGGCGCTATAGATGTTTTAGTGTCAATACTCTTGGGTTTGGCGACCTACGTGGCTTGGTTGAGTTAGAGAGACTCAATTCTGATGGTTTGGTTATGGGCAAATAGGTTTCGAAGAGTTCTTGGTGGTTTCTATCATGTCTTGAGATGGATAGTTCCTATTGGCGTGAGGAGCATATTGCATATTGTGATAATCTCTTGGATAGGATCAAATGGAAGATTTCTGACTGATCGGGTATGTGTTTCTGCTGGACTCAAAGTTGATTATGAGGTTCTCGTACTTTTCATATTCATGATAGATACAGTATTTTGTGTGGGATTAAGACTTGCATGTGCAAGGTTACAATTTAGTTTTGAAAGGAAGGGCATGAATTCTTAGACAGCATGAGCGATTTTAGATGACTAGACGAATGATATTACTACTTGGTATTGCCATAGGAGAGCGTACATTTCAGAAGGTGCACTGAGTGTTGACTTACGGATGCTTCATTAATATTGTGGTACTAGCCTGGATGATCGATTGCTAATATTCAGATTTTGCTATGTGGCGCAAAAGAATTATAGAATTATTCCTCATGGGATGATCGTGTATAAGGGATGTGTTATACATTCGGGCGGTGGAGTTGGGATCAGATATGGTGATTCGTGTGTTCTATGGATTTGCAGACCGGGAGTTCTCAGAAGCAGATTGTTTTGTGGTTTTGGATTGGGAAGATGTGGCCAAAGCTAGCCAGATGATAGTATATGTTATGGTTAGGTCATTGTGGACTTTCGGAGGATAATTTATCTATTTGTGGATGGCGAGAGTTGATTGGGGCCCATTGGTAGGCCCAACGAGGATGTGTATTCTACACCAGGTCAATTGGTCGACTCCATAATGCTATTGTTGGGGGATGTGCCATTCGGATAAAGTTGAGCTTATTTATGTTCAAATATGATCTATGTGTTACTCCTCTATGCTACGAGGGGTTGTGATTCGTTGGTTATAAGCACACATGGTGCGGTTCTATTTGGGTCTTGTAGTGGGATTTGAGCGAGATGGTTATTGGGGTGTCAAATGGTTGATTGTGCCTCGGTTATGCTCTCTCCGGATTGTGGTATATTGTGCTATTTTCTTCTCCGTGGTTTGGTCATACACTTCGTGTATTTGATGTCGAATTACGTGTAGTTGTTGATTTTAAGCATGGTGGCTTGGGGTATTTTATGTGGACCAGTGTTTGGATGAGGTCACGCATTGCAGTTGGGTTATGTTGGGATATGATCCTTTGTGCTAGATTCGTGTATCTTGTTTCTACTATGTAAGATGGGTTTGTAGCGTTGCGGTTGTGGTGGTACTTGTTGAACTTGCGAGATGGTTCTCTCGTTTGAGTCATTTTCCATGATTGAGTACATTTAGGTTTTGCTTATTGGTGCACAGATTGTGTGGGTTGTGGTTTTAGAATATATTGATATGGCATGTCACTAGAGTGGTTGTGTGATGAGATGAGGTCATAGGACCTAGAATGGGTGCTATCAGATTTGTTTGCGGTATATCTTGAAGGATAATATCGTTGATCAGCTTAGAAATTGGCTATAGTTCTTGTCGAAGGAGAGGGAGCTCCATGACTTGTGGATATGATAAGTGGTTATGAGTTTCTGCGTGCTTCTTTCATCATTGGCAGTGTACGAAGGTTTTAGAACGAGGTTTTATTTGATATGAGGGTTATTACTGGTACTGGTGTTTTGAGCAATTATTGTGGTCGAAAATTGTTGCTATGAGTATTTGAGTTATGTGGTATATCATGTTAATGCAGCTTTGGCTATGGTTATGGCTTGATACAGTTTGTTTAGACTTATACAGTGTGTACATGCGAGATTCGGGTCTTGTAGGGAATTCCGGATGTTGAAAATTGGGTTCCAAGGTTTATGGGGTAAGGTTGGATTAAGGATCTTTAGTTTGGTGGTGTCGTCAGGCTTATATGAATTAGGGTGACGTGGGATCACCCTCGGGTATGTGCATGATAAGGTTACACGGCGATTTGATAGCTTTGGAACGACTCTTGGCACGTTCGAGAAAGAACGTATGTTTAAGTGGGGAAGAATGTAACGACCTGACCGGTCATTTTGAGCTTTTGCACTTCGCTCAATAGTTTGAGGACATGAGTATCTCCGTATGGTGTATTATGACTTGTGTGAATCGTCGGTTTTGATTTTCAGGTTATTCAGAATTGATTTGGAAGAATGAATTTCATAGTTGAAGCTTTAAGTTGGATGAGTTGACCAAGTTTGACTTTTGTGAATTTGATCCCGGAACGAAGTTTTGATGGTTCCGTTAGGTTTGGATGGTGATTTTAGACTCGGGTGTATGCCTGGATTTGCATTTGGATGTTCCTAGAAGGATTCGGCATTAATTGGCAAAAGTTAGAAATTTAAAGGTTTGACAAGTTCATAAGTTTGACTAGAAGTTGACTTTGATGATATTAGATTCGAATTGTGGTTCCAGGGATTGAAATATCTTCGTTATGTCATTTGGGACTTGTGTGCAAAATTTGGGTTTATTCCGTGTTGATTTGATATGTTTCGGCGCGAGTTTTTGAGATTTCAAGTTCAAAGTTCATTTAAGTTTGATTTGAGTTGCGATTTGTCGTTTTGATGTTGTTATGTGTGATTTGAGGCCTCAAGTAGGTCCGTGTTACGTTATGGGACTTGTTGGTAGATTTGGATGGGGTCCCGAGGGGCTCGGGTGGGTTTCGGACAAGGTTCGGACCATTTCGTCGCATGTTGCATTTGGCTAAGGCTGTTGGTTCTGGTGTGGCCACATCTAGGGACAATTGGTAACAGAAGGTACGTCACAGATGCGAGGTCTTCTTCGCAGAAGCGAACAGGGACAGCTAGGCGTGAGAGTCGCAGGTGCGAGTGCATGGTTCGCATCTGCGCGACCGTAGATGCGGTTAAATGTGCACAGAAGCGGGTAGGAGATCGCAGAAGCAAGGGGTCGGCTGGTTAGTCGTTATCGCAGAAGCGAAAAGTTAATCGCAGAAGCAACTCCGCAAAAGCGGCTGGGAAGTTGTAGATGCGACAAGGACTGTGCAAAACAGTATTAAATCGAGGCTTTTGGTTCTTATCATATTTTGAGATTTGGGGCTCAAATTGAGGCGCGTTTTGAAGCGATTTTCATCACGTGGATTGGGTAAGTGTTCTACACTCAGTTTTGAATTATATTTCGCGAATCTATCTTCATTTTTGGCAATTGGTTGATGAAATTTAAAGAGGAAAAACGGGGATTTTGTCTAAAATTTCATAAAATGAACTTTTAAGTTTTGAACATCGATTCGGAGTCGGATTTGAGTGAAATTAGTATGGTTGGACTCGTAATTGAATGGGTTGTCGGATTTTAAATGTTTCGTCGAGTTTCGATGCCTCGGGCCCGGGTTGGACTTTTGGGTTGATTTTGGGCTTTTGACTAAAGATTCGACCTTTGTCGATTGGGTTAGTTTCCTTTGGCATTATTTGATGTATTGAGTTACTTTTGGCTAGTTTCAAGCCGTTCGGTGGTCGGTACGCGTAGGATGGCATTTTTGAAGCATCGCTTGGATTTTTCGGTATTGGATTTGGCTTGTTCGAGGTAAGTAATACTTCTAAACTTGGTGCTGAAGGTATGAACCCCTGAATGTACGTGATATGTGTTTGGTGTTGAGGTGACGTACATGCTAGGTGACGGGCGTGTGGGCGTGCACCGTGTGAATTGTGATTCGGTTATTTCTGTGATACTGTGTAGTTACCTAATCTTATTTGTATCTATGAAATCTCTACGTGTTAGAGTAATTGAGTTGTGATCCATGTTAGAGACCATGTCGAAGTTATATGCTTATCCTGTTGGGACCCACTGAGGTTATTTCTATTGTTGAGTTATTTGCTTACATTGCATTTACATACTCAGTCATACACATTCATTTGCATATCATATCTCAGTCTCTGTTACCATTTATTGATACATCACATCATAATTTGGGCTAATTTTTATGACATTGTGAGCCCGAGAGACTGGAGAGATTGATGACTGAGTGAGGCCGAGAGCCTGATGGAGAAGATATTGGCTTATTATAGCGCTTGGGCTGAAGGAGCTCTTCCGAAGTTTGTACACCCCCAGAGAGCGCAGGTACCTACTGAGTGCGAGTGCCGAGTGATTGGGAAGACTGAGTGACTGTAAGGACTGAGTGACTGTGAGGACTGAGTGACTCTGAGGACTGAGTGACTGGGAGGACTAAGTGAATTGATACTCTGAGAGTATGCATATGGTTTTATCACTAAGTTGCATTGCATTCGACATGCACACTTGAAATACAGGCATAGAGATGCATTTTCCTCATGCTGTATGATATTGCGTCATTCATGACTTCACATACACATTGGCATGTAGGCATAGAGATGTATTTTCCTCATGCCATTTGAAAATAAAACATTTACCTGTTGAAAGTTTTGGGAAAAATCACACTGTTACAAACATACTCATATTTTGGTGATTTCGTTAAAGATTTGGATTTTCACTGATATACTTGAAAAGCATGCCCATTTTCCGAAACTGTGAACGAGCTGAGCAATATATATATGAATTATTTCTTTTATCACTTTTATTATGTTATTATGAACTGTTGTTGGCTATTGGTGTTGGACTCTAACCTTTATTCCAGTTCGTCACTACTTTCAACCTAAGGTAAGGTTTGTTTGTTATTGAGTACATGGGATTGGTTGTACTCATATTACACTTCTACGTCTTGTGTGCAGATGTTGGATGTTGATGTTGCTGTGCACGGCGGGAGCTGGATTTGAAGATGTGCCTGCGTTCCGGTCATAGCTGCCTCTTGATCTTGGTAGCTTTAGAATTTTAATCTGTTCATGTATATTTCAAACAAATGATGTACTTTATTTAATACCAGCTTTTTAAATTCTAAATCTTAGAAGGTCATGGTTTGTACTACCAGCCCTTGGAAAATTCTTGTATAAAAGCGGTGTATTATCATTTCTTTTCTTAATAGATCTCATTAAATTGGATAGTTATTAATTAGCTTACTTGACGGGTTGGGTTAGGTGCTATCACGACTAGTTGGATTTTGGGTCGTGACAAGTTGGTATCAAAGCACTAGGTTCATAGGTTCTACAAGTCATGAGCAAATTTCTAGTAGAGTCTTGCGGATCGGTATGATGACGTCCGTACCAGCGTTCCAGTTGCAAGCTACCATTTTGTTCATGATAGTTTAGGACATATTTTTTTTTTATGTGTATTCCAAATAGATGATATATTTTTTTTTACATCAACGTTGTGCTTCTTAATCTTAGTAGTTCATGACTTGTACTACTAGTTTTTGCGATGGTTTATACTAATCTTTGCGCTCTTATTTTATCATTTACTTGATGATCTTTAGTTTGAGTTGTATTTATATAGGTTGGCTTGCCTAGCAGGTTGAGTTGGCGTCATCAAGGTTCCAGTCGAATTTGGATCGTGACATCCTCAATGTCTTTAGTGGAAATGCCACCAGGTAGCCACTTTGTTGTTTAAAATATATTTACAGTTTATAATGTATTTAAATATTAGCCAATTTACTCAAATTTCAGCATACGACATCTTGAAATTTAAACCTCACAGTTCAAGCTTCAGGACATCGTGTCCTAAAGTTCGAAAATTGTGTCCAGAATTTGAATCTTATGTCCTGGATTTTGAATTAGCAGTTCAAAATTCAAGGCACTTAGCCCTGAATTTTAAATTATCAGCTCAAATATTTAGGACTATAAGTTCTATATCTAATTTAGCTGCTAAAAAGTTCAGGATACAAAAATGCATGATATTTAATCTTGAAATTTTGGATGAATTAATTGATTTTTAAATATATTGTAAATTATAGATATATTTTAAACATCATTCTTAAAAGTGTTTAATGGTGCACTTCGCCCCTGTTTTTATAAAAAATTAGTGCAACTCAACTTGGACTTCATGTTTTAACTTGACGTACAAGTTAAAGAAGCGAATGTTATTGGAGCAAATTTGTATTTTAAGATGGTTACAATTGCAAATAATGATAGCAATTTTGACTTTGATTTATTTGAGATAAAATTACATTAATTATCACTTGGACCTATAGCTCATCCAAAAATGACCCACGTTTAAAACCCTAACCTTATTTGGCGTAAGTTGTACATTATCTGAAATTCTTTTTGCACCCATTGCCCACATTAAATTAGTAACGGTAATTCTGTTTTTTTATTTGGCTTTCTCTTTCATTTTCAAAAACTTATATACGCTTCTCTTCTCCAAAGAAGGAACCATCCGCCATTGCTGCTTCTCCACTTATTTTTACAGCTTTCTTTCTTCTTTTCAGGTAATGTTCCTTTTTATTTTATCATTTTACCACTGCTTTGCATCTGATCTTTGTTGAGATTTTATTTTTTTGCTTTTCTGATTTTGATTTATTTTTGTACAATGTGGTCGTGTTTTCCTTTTGATTTCTGTTTCTTCTATCTTCATTCTTAATTCAAAATTTGTGTTTCAGTTCGCATGCATAATTTTATTTCAGCTTTTTGTTACAATATGAGTTTTGATTTTGGATAACTCTTGTTGTTATACGATTTTTTCTTCCATTTTTATTTTCTTTTGCGGTATTATTTTGGTTTAGTATTGTCAATTTATTAGTGTTATTTTATTTTAGTTACAACGTAATTTAGTGTAATGATCCGACCGGTCATTTTGAGAATTAGCACCCCGTTCGGTGGCTTAAGGTCTCGAGAAGCTTCGTAATGTGTATTATGACTTACATGTGTAGTCGAGATTGGTTTTCAGATGATTCGGATTTGATTGAAAGAACAATTCTTATTTTTTGAAGCTTAAATGAAAATAATTGACCGAAATTTGACTTTTGTGTAGACGATTCCAAAATGGCATTTTGATGATTTTAATAGCTTTGTATGGTGATTTTGGACTTAGGCGTGAGTCCGAATTTGGATTTGGAGGTCCTTGGGATAATTTGATGCATTTTGGCGAAATTTGAAAAAGTTGAAGTTTTGGAAGGTTGAGAAGTTTGACTGAAAGGTTTGATCGAGAGTTGACCTTAGTGATATCGGGGTCAGAATGCGATTTCGAGAGTTGGATTAGCTCTATTATGTCATTTTTAACTAGCATATAAAATTTGGCGTCATTCCGGGTTGATTTGATATGTTTCAGCGCGAGTTTTAGAAGTTAGAAGATTTGGAAATTTATAAGTTCGATTCGTGGTGCGATTTGTAATTTTGACATTGTTTGATGTGATTTAAGATCTCGAGCGGGTTCGTGTTATGTTGTAGGATTTGTTAATATATTCGGACGGGGTCCCGAGGGGCTAGATGAGTTTCGGATGAGCTTTAAATCAATTGGAGCATTTTTGGGTAAGGCTGGCTTGGGCTGAGTTCTGGTGTGATCGCACTTGCGGATCACTGGGCGCAGGTACGATGATGGAGGCACAAAAGCGAGAAAGGATGGGCTTGGGAGGCTTCGCAGGAGCAGGAGATGGGCACGCTCCTGCGGCTTCGCTGAAGCGATATATTGGTCGCATAAGAGACTTGTTGCGTAGAAGCGGCTTGGGACGTTACACCTGCGGTTGCGCTGAAGCGGAAGAAGGTCCGCAGGTGCGAGGGGTTGGCTGTTGAGTGGAATCCGCATATGCGGAAATTTGCTCGCAAACGCGAGTGCGCAGGTGCGCAAATCCTGTCCGCAAAAGCGGAAGATGCTGGGTCAAACATATATTTCGAAGTGGGGCCGAACATATATTTCAAAGGGGTTTGAGGATTTATTCATTTTTGGAGTTGTAGATCTCGATTTTGGGAGATTTTTTGTGGGGTTTTCAAGAAACTCATTTGGATAAGTATTCTCTATCCGAATCTTGTTATATTGCATGAATCTATTGCTATTTTCATCATTTAATTAGTGAATTAAGTTGAAAATTTGGGAAAAATTTGTAGAAATCTTTCAAAGTGTAAAATGATGATTTGAAGGACGAACTGATATCGGAATTTGAAAATTCTTATTTGGTTGGACTCGTTATCGAATGAGTATTCGAATTTTATAATTTTGGTCGGGTTCCGAGGTGCAGGTCTCGGGGTTGACTTTTAGTTTTTGTTAAATATTGAAGTTTTATTATCCGGAATTATTTTCTATGAATTTTATTTATGAATTGAAATTATTTTGGTTAGATTTGAGTCGTCCAGAGGTTGTTTCACGCGAGAAGGTCATTTTAGAGTAACGGTCTAACTTCTTTGAGGTAAGTATCTTGCCTAACTTTGTGTGGGGAAACTACCCCTTAGGATTCGAGTCTTTTGTGCTAATTCTCTCATGTGAAGGCCGAGTACGCAAGTTGACGAGTACATGCCCCGACGTATTTGTGAAAATTTGACCGTTTAGTGCTCTTAGATTCTTATGTCCATTAAATATGAAGTTGTTTTGTCATGTTAAATTCCTCATTTACTAAATTCACTTTTACGTGCCTTAATTGGAATTAATTGCTTCACGTTCTACCCTTATTGCCGATTAAACTCCTATGTGCCTTAACTGAAGTTGTTGCCTCTTTTATCGTCATGCTATCTTTCTGTAATTGCTTAAACCTCAATTGAAATCATTATTATCTCTTCCGTAATTTTTTAACCTTAATGGAAATTTGTTACCCCTTTCATTTGTTGACGTATTCTTATTTGGGGTCATCGATTTATGCTATCTCTCTTGTTGTCGAATTGTACTTTTGTGGAATCATTGTTAGACATTACCTCTCCCTTGTTGAACTATTCTTGTTAAGACTATTATTTCCATGTGCTGTCTTTCTCTGTGAGTTCGTTCTTCCGTTTCCTTATGTTCTGAAGTTCTTGTGTTGATTTAGTTGCCGTATTCTCGTGTTATTGTTGTTGTTGCTGTTGTATTCCATGTTGTTGAGCCTAGAGCTATACGTGGTTGTGATATTGAAACTATTTTGAGGAAATGTTGTGAAAGTCAATTGCTTGAGTTGTTATGCTTCTGGCATACGTGTTTTGTTGAGAAAATTGTTATTGTGTTGCATGAGGTTTCTGAAGTGCGATTGTTATTGTGTTGCACGAGGTTTCTGCCGTACTGTTGTTATTGATACGCATGCGATGGTTAAGGTCTAGGTGTTGAAACGCATGCTGTGAGATAAGGTGCGCCTGAAACGCGTGGCTAGTAGGGGAACTACTAGAAGCCATGCGCTGTGATAAAGTGGGCTAAAATGCGAGATGCTATTTCGGGAAAAATAATTTTCAAAAATAAAATATAAAGGCTCCTGCGACGATATAAGGAAAACTGTGATTCATTTTACTATTTGAGACTACAAGGCGGTACCTCGGGAGGGCTGTGCTGTCATTTTCCCTTTTCTGTGCACTTGTATTTGATTGTTGTTTTTCTTAGCATACTATTAATTGTCTTCCTCCGTGTTGCATTATTTGTTTGGTTCTATGTAGCTAAATCTTGAGGTGCTAGTCGTTGCTTCAACTTCATTGCTGCCATTATTACACTGTACATTTCGTGGTGATCGTTCCTGATGTGCTATTCATTGTCGCTACTTTTATTTGTTGACTTGAATTGTGGTAGAACACTTGCACAAGCATACACGTAATTAATTCACTCAAATCGGTTTTAGAGGATGAATCGTGACGTTATTGACCATTATACGTACTCTTGTCTACTTGTCTTCTGTGTGAGGATTGTTCTATTGGCACGTGAGTCGTCCGTGTGGTTATGAATTGTAATGTGGGCACAAGATGCCAAGTGATTGGGGTTCAAGAATTGGGACCCGTGAGCTGTGATTATGAGGTTCGGTACCTCGTGAAAATATTTGAACATATCTATTGTGAAAGCGGTTGTTCTCATTGAGTTGTTGTTGGTTTTCCCTTCATTTGGTTTCCCCCCGACTTAAACTGTGATTACTTACTCTACAACATTATACCTGACTGCTTCCTGTTGAATATTGTTGTTGCTAGTGTATCATTGCAAGTATTGTCTTGTATTCCTTATCATGCTTAGCTTTACATTAATATTGTTTCTCTGTTAGTTCATCTACACACTTGTTCAGGTTGTTTAGTTCGGTAGGTGTCTTGACTGTCCGTTGTCATTACTCCACTGAGGTTAGCCTTGATACTTACTGAGTACCGCTATGGTGTACTCATACTATACTTCTGCACATTTTTGTGCAGATCTAGGTGCCTCGGTTGTTGTTGATTATTAGCTGGCTGGTCGAGCTGTGGAGACTCAAGATAAACCTACCGTCGCGCTCACAAGCCTCGGAGTTCCTTATGATATTTTCATTGTACTGTTTAATTCCATCCGAACAGTTGTATGTGGGAATTTTCTAGCAAACTCAGTAGAGCTTATGACTTGTACTACGGGTTTTGGGAATTATAATTTGTATAAGATTTTTATCTCGTATTTTTCATTTGATGGTTGAATTCTTCTAATTATTTGGTAAGTGTTAGGTTTACCTAGTTTTAGAGACTAGGTGCCGTCACGACATCTTATGAGGGGGCGGAGGGATTGGGGTCGTGACATTTAGCTTTTTGTTCATAACCTCTTTTTTTGGTTTAAATGTCTTTCTTTTGGCTTTTAGTGTATAATGTTCTTTCTGATCTTAGGTATACAATATAACTCTTGTTGTTTAATATATTTTCTTCACTTTTTAAAGCTCTGCGCTGTTATTCGCTTGTGTTTTGTGTTCATAGCCTCTATTTTTGATTTTTTTTGTGTTTTTCTTCACTCTTGTTAAAGCTTTATTTGTTTTATTCTAGCAAATGCGTTCGAAAATGTCTGCTTCTAAATATCGTTTGAAGGGTGGTGATAAAGGGGTTAAAATTGATCATGCTGCTACATTGAGGGACTTGCCGTCAACTCTATTATAAAGCAGATGGATATGGCCAGGTGATGGTAAGCTATAATTGTGTGTTTTAGTTGCTTGTCGCACTCTAATTTACTGCACTTTAATTGAGTTTGAGCTTTAATCGCTAGTGTTTTGCACTAATTTTATGTTTTATGCTGTGTAAGAGTGATTCCGAGCTATGTAGATGTTATAGGATGAATTCACGCTATTTTGGAGCTTTGAAGTTTGAGTAAAAGCCCAAGGACTTAGTTGGAATCGAGTTCGGGGATCAATGGACACTAGTGCATTCAAAGAGAGAAACGAAGAATCGAGCCAGGCGTCAGCCAGGTGCGCAACCGCGCACTGGGCGCGCATATGAGGAAGAACACTACGCAAAGTGCACGGCCGAATGTGCGAGCACCTCCCAAGGTGCGAGGCCGCGCACTTCCTGTCCGGGAAAAGTCTTATTTCGTGAAGGAGAAGGTGTGTTTGTTTGGACTCGATCCTACTTGGTATATGTACATGGAAAAATGGTATTTTTGAGGACTTTTGACATAATCTAGACCCAAGGAGGCTAAGGAGAAGTGGGAGAAGCAAGACCACAAGGATTTCACCATTCAATCCTCACTCAAGAAAATGATTTGGATTGTTTATGTTTTCCTTTAACTTAAACTTAATTTTGATGAGTAATTCTTCTTTAGGGATTGATGGATTTGGTGTTTTGAGAATTGTTTGTGGATATTAATTCTAGTTTATGTGTTGAATTGTTTTGGGTATTTTAATTATTGCATATATATTCACTTGTTTATGTAATCGAAAGAGGCGTAACTGGTGATATTTTTGCATTATTTTGTTGGGTGGATTCGTTGATTCTTATTAGTAATCAAAAGAGGCTAGTGTATTGGGTCGGGTATAATCGAGCGCACAAGGAAGGTCGGGCTCATGCTCAATACAAGACCGAATTACTTCAAAACCGGGACCAGCATTTCGGGAAGGAACGCCCGAAGTCGGGCACTACTGGGTTCGGAACTGAGGCGACCGAGATAAGGCAATTGACGCCGGTCAAGGAAGGTGCATCTCATGGAAAAAGGATCAGTTCCGCATAATGGGAAAACCGGATATCTCGTGGGCTCCTGATATCTCGGCGGGAGTCACGGCCTCAACCGTCATAAACGTTAGGCTATTATTTTAGGGACATTCCATCCCATAATTAGAGGGATTTTTATCTTGTAATCAGGCTTTTACCATACTTAGGTCTCTTCCCTTACCTATAAGAGGGGCGTTTTATCTTCATTGAAGGGCACAACATACACGACCGAAATATTAATTACTATTCCTATCTCTTGTCAGAATTGTTTACTTCTTATTGTGTTTCTTCCCATTACCGGCAGTCTATTCAACTCCAACGGTTTGATCATTTTTCATTTACTTAAGTCAATCATTTGCCATTGTATTTTTCATTGTATTGAATTGTTTCACGTATCCTTAACGCCGCGAATAAATTCAATTGTTGCTCGAATTTTAGAGTAAACAGTTTGGCGCCCACCGTGGGGCCAAGGATAATAGTGAACGTTTGATACAAATTCTCTGCCACACACTATTTTACGCTTGCTCTTTGCAGAACTTTCTGTTTTTCATATTACAACATAATCATGTCGCACTCACTTCCCGTAAGCAACAAGCATAACCACCAAGGCGAAAACGAGGTCCCGATTGACGCCAACTCTCAGGTGGCAGTCGACGCCGATCAGACCTTTGACCCATCGAACAGCATTCGGGGGGGACACCATTCAGAAACTCAACGTAATGGAGGAGACGAAATTAGCCTCAAAGTGATATTTGACATGCTGCAAGCCCAGAGGGCGGCCATAGCTCAACTGTAAAGTCGCGGTCAAGTACCAGACAGAGTCGAAGCCATTTCTTCTCGAGGGATAGCTCCACAAAATGAGCCGATCGCAGCGCAACCGGATGAAAGCGGTTCGGGAGTAAACTCCGGAATCATGAAAATGCTCGAGGAGCTAACTAATCGGGTCGAGACAGGAGAAAAAAGGATCAAGGCCAACGATAAGAAGGTGGAGACGTACAATTCAAGGGTAGACTAGATTCCGGGGGCACCCCCAGTGCTGAAAGGTTTGGGCTCAAAAAAGTTCGTACAAAAACCTTTCCCATCCAGCGCTGCTCCAAAGCTTATTCCAAAAAAATTCCGCATGCCGGAAATCCCCAAATACAACGGGACTTCGGATCCAAATGAGCATGTGACGGCGTACACTTGCGCTATAAAAGGGAACGATCTCGAAGACGACGAAATCGAGTCCGTCCTTCTGAAGAAATTCGGAGAAACACTGTCCAAGGGAGCAGTGACGTGGTATCATAACTTACCACTGAATTCCATCGATTCCTTTGCCATGCTCGCCGATACCTTCGTCAAAGCCCATGCAGGCGCTATCAAGGTCGAGATAAGGAAATCAGATTTGTTCAAAGTCAGACAACGGGATAATGAAATGTTAAGAGAGTTCGTATCGCGCTTTCAGATGGAGAGGATAGATCTGACGCCGGTCACCGATGATTGGGCCGTACAAGCCTTCACTCAAGGGCTCAATGCCCGAAGTTCAACGACATCTCAACAACTCAAACAGAGTTTGATTGAATACCTGGCTGTCACTTGGGCGGACATTCACAACCGGTACCAATTGAAGATCAGTGTAGAAGACGATCAGATCGGAGTCCCCTCGGGCTCCTCTTATCCTGTTAGAACTTATGATCGACCCCTAAGGGATAACTATCGAGAATCGAAGTTGAATCGAGATAGGCACTGGCCGTACCCAGGAGATCGAAAAGTCATCCCGAGGGGGCACAAATCCCCGAGACAGGAAAGCAGGAACGGTTCCAACCAGAGGAACCGAAGGCCGTTACCGAAAAATAACCTTGAAAGAACTGGTAATTATCGAGAAGCACCTCGATTTTCCGAGTACAATTTTAATGTCGATTCGGCGAATTTTGTATTTGCCATCGGTCGCATTAGAGACACCAAATGGCCAAGGCCATTGCAAACGGACCCTGCCAAGAGAGATCCCAACCTCATATGTAAATATCATGGCATGCATGGGCACAGAACGGAAGATTATCGGCAGCTGAGAGAGGAAGTAGCTCGTTTGCTCGAAAACGGGCACCTTCGGGAGTTCTTAAGCGATTGAGCCAAAAACCACTATGAAAGTAGAAACAGACCAGCAAGACAAGAAGAGCCGTAGCACACAATTAACATGGTAATCGGGGGAGCGGATGATCCCCAGGTACCGGTGTTGAAATGCACCAAAATATCTATTACTCGAGAAAAACGTACTCGTGACTACGCAGTAGAAGGGACTTTGTGTTTCAGCGACAGGGATATCGAAGGGCTTACACAACCTCATAATGATGCATTGGTGATATCAATGCTATTACACAACACCCGAGTGAAACGTATACTTATCGGTCCCGGGAGCTCGGCCAACATAGTTCGGTCTTGGGTTATTGAACAATTGGGGCTGTCAAGCTAGATTATCTCCGAGGTCCGGGTCCTCAATGGCTTTAACATGGCTTCGGAAACAACCAAGGGTGAAATAACACTAATGGTGAATATCGCGGGAGCTATCAAAGCGACAAAATTTTGCGTGATTGAAGGCGATATGAGATACAACGCCTTGCTCGGAAGGCCTTGGATACACGACATCAAAGCCGTACCTTCGACATTACATCAAATGCTGAAGTTTCCATCGGCTGAGGGGGTCGTTACCGTATATGGAGAACAACATGCTGTAAGGGAAATGTTCGCAGTGGAAGAGGCAGTGTCAAAACCTACCGTTCCTCCCGAGAAGGCCAAATAGCAATCCGAGAGGCCACCTTCAACAAATAGGGGTGAACAGGATCAGCTCGACGCCGATAGTTACGGGATACCCCGATCATTTATCGTTCCGGATGAGTCCGACGCAACCGAATCAACAATTGAAGAGCTCGAACAAATCTCGATCCGCAGCGACGCACCCGATCGAAAGGTATACCTGGGCTCGGGCTTAAACTCCGAGCTCAGGGCCAAACTAATTACTTTCCTTTCAGCTAATGAAAATTCCTTTGCATGGTCCCATTTAGACATGACAGGCATACCGCTGGAAATAGCAACGCACAAGCTGAGCGTTGATTCGAAGTTCCGGCCGATCAAACAAAAGAGGAGACCTCAGTCCGAAACTAAACAGGCCTTCATCAAAGACGAGGTAAATAAACTCTTAAATATAGGGTCCATTCGGGAGGTTAAGTACCCAGAATGGTTAGCTAATGTAGTTGTCGTCCCTAAAAAGGGGAACAAACTTAGGACGTGTATAGACTATAAAGACCTAAATAAAGCATGCCCCAAGGACTCTTTCCCCTTGCCCAACATCGATCGCATGATCGATGCGACCGCCGACCACGAGACTCTTAGTTTTCTCGATGCCTACTCTGGATATAACCAGATACAAATGGATAAGGATGACCAAGAAAAAACATCCTTCATCACCAAGTATGGCACCTATTGCTATAATGTGATGCCATTTGGGCTTAAAAATGCAGGGGCGACGTACCAACGCCTAGTAAATAAAATGTTCGAAAAACAACTAGGTAAAACAATGAAAGTTTATATCGATGACATGTTGGTTAAGTCCCTGCGAGCAGAGCTGTCACACCTCTTTTCGTACACTCCCCGGGAGGAAATGTATAAAAGGAGTTTTTCCAATTAAAGTGACATTGGTCGAAATAGGATTATTTAATTGTTTTCAGAGTCGCCACTTGGAAATTTAAATTGGTGTTCCAAGTCACTGGTTTTATCCCAGATCGAGGAAAAGGTTTGACCTTCTTAACGAAGTCTGCGAACCAGAAATTCTGAGTAAGGAATTCTGTTAACCCGCGGGAAGGTGTTAGGCACCCTCGGGTTCTGTGGTTTTAGCACGATCGCTTTATTGTCACAATCAGCTTATTATCTGATTTTATACCTGTTATCAACCTACAGTGCATTTTACATTATTTCGCTTTCCCGCTTTTAAAATTATTGGAGAATTGCAATGCTAATCAAAATATGTCACGAATCACGTCACATAAATCCACCCGTAATTTGTAACATCTTTTAATTAAACATCGGGATTTTGGATTTGGGTCACATAAATGCGCACCCAAGTTTAGGAAATTCAATTATTAAAATAACGCGCCTAAAGCAGCTACGCGTTTTTAACTTTTCGAGGGCCATGAAATTTACTGAATAGCACGCCTCGGTTTTCTAAGTGTTTAATTAATGAGGGCCATATGTTTGTAATTTCATTTAGTATGGCACGCCTCAAACTAATTTTAAAGTTTTTATTATTCAAAGTTGTTTAAATCGGGCCACCTAAAAGGCACCCCCGAGGTTAGCATTGTCATTATGTCACGGAAACCGTACCCATAGCGACAACGCAATTAATCGTGTTTAAATTGAGCTTCCTAAGTTTGAAGTGTTAAGGACTTCCTAACTAATTTGACTTTTATTAATTAAGAGGGCCATTAATAATCAATAATTGTATGGCACACCCCTATTGACTTTAAAGACCTTTATTGGCATTATAAAGAAGTCTTATTAGCAATCAGCCCAATGGGCTCCCAATGAATAAGGGATTGAACCCAATGTAAACCACTAAACAGAAGTCCATTCACAGGTATAGCTGCTGCTTGTACGAAATGAATGCAATAGGAATTTTGAGACTAACTTTCGAGGCAGAACAGTCCCCAGGCGATTTACAGCGCACACATTCTAAATTAGCATTCCCAGTGTTCTAGAACCAATTAAACATATAGCCAGCAAACAATACCCAGAGGTTTAAATGTCCGTTTTGGAAATGCAGCCCAAATCCTAATGCTTTTAATTAATGTCCTTACATGGATGATTCATCACAAACTCTCAACCTGTTTGAGCATACTGATTACTAGGATAACAAAATACAACTCATACTTGAACATTATATAAAAGTACTGCTTTCAGAACAATGGTCAAAAGAACAAATCGAGAATGTAATCCTACTACAACCCAATAGCTTTAACTTCACAATGACGACTGTATTCTGAATTTATAACAGCAAATGCTATCCCTGGAAACTGCTTTCTATTACAATAGCTATTAATTCACAAGCAGATTATTTCAGGATTCAGTATGGCAGAAGTTTATCATTTACCAGGATGACCAGGAGCAACACAGCAATTCACCAAAAACACAGAGCAAATGTCATCTAATAACCTATAGACTAAGATACAATCATTCAAACAGCATTGACAATCAGAAACGGAGATAAAAGATAATAGGATCAACAAGGTTATCGAATGACATATTCATGACAATCAACAACAAACAAGCCAGTCAAATGGATGGGCAACAAATTGAGGGTACGGGAAATTGAATTAATAAACACTTGATAATCATTCACTTAGATTTATAAACTGAAATTACAGGAGATGTTGGAACTCACCTACAGAATGACAACTTAAACAATTTCGACACAGCGACAACAATCAACGACTACAATCACAGTTTCCCCTTCTAGCTCTAGGAAGTCGATCAGTGATTTAGCTCGAATATATTCCGCGATTTTTCTCTAACTCTTTTCCTTTCAATTTACAGAATTCGCTCTCACTGTTTTTTCGTTTTTAGTCAGTAGCCAACTCCAAAAAAAGAACCCCCCATTATGAATGACTTACTCTTCTTTTATACTAAAAAAAAAAACAGAATCCGACCCCTCTGTAATTTCAGATTTTTGATTTTTGATTTTAGATTTTTCTCTTCGATTTTCCGTTAGGAAAATATTCTCACACGCCAAAGTCCTCCCCTCAACAGATTGCATGTGCTGAAACTGATTCTTGTTGAAACTCTGAAAACCCCCTTTTTTCACCCCCTAAGTTTCTTCTTTCCAATTAACCCCCCCTCCTAGAACCTTCTATTAATTGTCTGAGATTTAAGTCATGGCCACTTAGTAATTTGACCCTTTTTTCGATTTAATTTACGGACTAACCTATAATAAACGAAAAATGACTATTTGTGCAAAACCTAAAAAATCAGAAATTGAAGTGGGTAAAGAAGGAGTAGAAGATGATGTTACGGGAAAATAAAAATAAAAACAGGGGAAAAAGAAAGTATTACCTCGAACCGAAAAGAAAACCCTTCTAAAAATCCGATTTTGGAACCAAAGAAGTAACTTTAATCTTGTGTTCTTGTTAAGAACACTCGATTAAAGCTTGTTCTTTTGGCTTCAAAATCAACTCTTGGGTCCTGACTTTGAAGCTTTGCTCCCTAGATTTTTCTGATTTTTTTGTTTTATTGGACGGACATTTCAGGTCATGATGGTGTTGTGGGTGTCGGTCGGAGTGAGGGAAAGGGTGATGGTGTTTTGGGGTGATTATGGACGAGCTTTGGTCGGAAATGATGGTGTTTCCGCCATGGCCGTGGGTTTTGAGTGGGGTGGCGGCTAGGGTTACATGGGTGGGGTTTGGACGGAAGTTAGAAGTGGGNGGGTAGGGGTGTTTTGGAACACTTATATATTAAGGGTAGATTAGTTCGTGGCCGTTGATCTTGCTAAGATCAACGGCCTAGATTAAGGGGAGGGGAAATGACTTCTGGGCTGGTCCGGTTGGGCTGGTCGAATTGGGCCAATTTCTTTTGAAACTTTGGCCCAGTCCGTTTTTACCTATAATTAATCCCTCTCTTTAATTGGTTAACTAATTTTCTGAAAAACAAAAGTCCTAGTAAAAAATAAAAATCCTAATTTATCAAAATGTGAAACTAAACTAAATTAACTTTTTATAAAATTAACACAATGTTAGATTCTATGAATTAAAACTAATAAAGTATACAATAAACTATTTTTATGATTTTTCAATTTTATAAAAACAGCTAATTACTAATTCAATTCCTAAAAATGTAAAACAAATCCTAAAAGCCATGCATAATATTTTTTGAGTATTTTTATGAACTAATTAGTTAACAATTGAGTAATTACGAATCTAATAGAATCCTAAAATGATTAAAAATTAATTAAAAATTATTTAATGCTTTTTATAAGGGTAATTCGGGTGCGGTAAAAATCACGTGCTCATAAGAGGACCATTTAAGTCATTTGCATGAAACGTTTGACGTTCTGAAGAAATACAACATGAAGTTGAATCCGGAGAAATGCGCATTCGGTGTAGGATCAGGGAAGTTCCTCGGCTTTATGGTTTCAAATCGGGGAATAGAAATCAACCCCGATAAAATTAAGGCCATCGAGGACATAACGGTCATCGACAGCGTCAAGGCCGTGCAGAAATTGACTGGCCGGATAGCAGCATTGGGCCGGTTCATATCGAGATCATCGGACAAGAGTCATCGGTTCTTCAATTTGCTAAAGAAGAAGAACGAATTCACGTGGGGGCGAAATGCCAACATGCATTGGAGGAACTAAAAAGGTATCTTTCTAGCCCTCCTTTACTACATAACCGAAAGCAGGCAAGCAGTTATATCTTTACCTCGCCGTATCGGAGATAGCAGTAAGCAGGGTTCTGGTCCGAAAAGAACAAGGTACGCAATTTCCCATTTACTACGTCAGTAGAACATTAGGAGAGGCCGAAACCAGGTACCCACACTTAGAAAAACTAGCACTCGCCCTGTTAAGTGCCTCTAGAAAATTGAAACCGTACTTTCAGTGTCACCCGATATGCGTGGTGACAACTTACCCACTTAGGAATATAATGCACAAACCTGAGTTGTCAGGTCGATTGGCCAAATGGGCCATCGAAAATAGTGGATATGATATCGAGTATCGACCTCGAACCTCGATAAAGTCTCAGGTACTGGCCGATTTTGTCGCCGATTTTACACCGTCGCTCGTCCCCGAAGTCGAGAAAGAACTCATGATTAAATCGGGGACTCCTTCGGGAGTGTGGACTTTGTTCACAGATGGTGCCTCAAATTCAAAAGGGTCGGGGTTAGGTATCGTGCTTAAACCCCCGACCGGGAATACGATTAGACAGTCTATTAAAACTATAAAACTGACTAACAATGAGGCCGAGTATGATGCTATGATTGCAGGTCTAGAATTAGCAAAAACCCTGGGAGCGGAAGTAATCGAGGCCAAGTGTGATTCCCTCCTTGTTGTCAATCAAGTAAATAGAACGTTCGAAGTCAGGGAAGGGCGTATGCAAAGGTATGTGGATAAACTTCAGGTTACATTACACAAGTTTAAGGATTGGACCCTACAGCACATACCTCGGGAACAAAACAGCGAAGCTGATGCCCTTGCCAACTTAGGCTCGTCGGTCGAAGACGAAGAAATCGACTCTGAAAAAGTCGTGCAGTTGTTAAGGTCGATGGTGGAAGAAGGTCATGCCGAGGTAAACTCAACAAGCTTGATCTGGGATTGGAGAAATAAGTACATGGAGTATCTTAGCTCGGGTAAATTACCATCCGATCCCAAAGAATCGAGAGCGCTGCGTGCAAAGGCGGCCCGATCTTGTTTGGCCGATGATGGGACATTGTACAGGAGGACATTCGATGGCCCTCTCGCCATATGCCTTGGGCCTGGAGACACCGAGTACATCCTAAAAAAAATACACAAAGGAGCTTGCGGCAACCATTCCGGTTCTGGTTCCTTAGTTCGAAAAGTAATTCGGGCCGGTTATTACTGAAACAACATGAAGAAAGATGCAAAGGAGTTCGTACGCAAATGCAGTGGATGCCAAAGACATGCACCGATGATCCACCAGCCCGCAGAAGCCCTGCATTCGGTTATATCACCATGGCCATTTATGAAGTGGGAGATGGACGTTGTCGGTCCCCTCCCTCGAGCACCAGGTAAAGCTCAATTTATTCTTCTTATGACTGACTATTTTTTTAAGTGGGTGGAAGCACAGGCTTACGAGAATATCAGGGAAAAAGAGGTGATTGACTTCATATGGGACCATATCATTTGCAGGTTCGGGATGCCCTCAGAAATCGTGTGCGATAGTGGCAAACAGTTCGTCGGAAGTAAAATAACCAAGTTCTTCGAAGATAACAAGATCAAGAGAATATTGTCGACTCCATATCACCCCAGTGGCAACGGTCAAGCAGAGTCGACCAACAAAACCATAATCCAAAACTTGAAAAAAAGGCTGGCCGATGCTAAAGGGAAATGGAGGGAATTGCTGCCCGAAGTCTTATGGGCGTACCGAACGACCGATAAAACCAGTACCGGGGCCACACTGTTTTTCTTAGTATATGGAACCGAGGCATTGATACTGGTCGAGGTGGGCGAACCAAGCATCAGGTTTCGACACGCAACCGAAGAGTTCAACCGAGAAGCTATGAATATTAGTCTGGAACTCTTAGATGAAAAAAGGGAAGCCGCTCTAGTCCGATTGGCGGTTCAAAAACAAAAAATTGAGAGGTACTACAATCGGAGAACTCGTCTCCGATATTTTAGCGCTGGGGACTTGGTACTTAGAAGAGTCACGCCCAATGCCCGAAACCCCAACGAAGGAAAATTGGGACCGAACTGGGAAGGTCCCTATACTGTATTAAAGGTCACCGGAAAAGGATCTTACAAGCTCGGGACTATGGATGGCAGACAACTGCCAAATAATTGGAATGTGAGTCACTTGAAGTGGTACTATTGTTAAGGTAATTTACTTCGTCTCTTTCCTTTTCATTTCGTTATTGGTACTGACGCATGCAGGACAGATCGATATCAAACAAGTAAGCACAAGGCATTAGGACTGAAAGCGCGCGTTGCACTCTTTTTCCCTTCGACCGGTTTTGTCCCAAATTGGGTTTTACGGCAAGGGGACTATATGAAGATCGCTAGGAACCGATGTAAGGGTCAAACAGTCAGTGGAACCGTGCCCAAATAGATCGATCTGCCCCCCTCCCCCGTCAAGCAAAGATGTACAAGTATATTAATATTAACAAAGTTTTTTGACACCAACATCGTGTTTCTAAGCCCAAGGGCTTCTTCAATTGTCTTCGCATTATCAATAATTGACGTCGTCGAAATATGCATATCAGATTCGAAGGGGAATAAGACCTCAAAAGGCAAACCCCGAAATCAATTAAATAGGCCAAGTCCATGTTGAGCTAATAAAACTTAAAAGGGAAGTAAGACTGATTCAGGCAACCCCAATTTATGAAAGGCTAAGGCCAAATTAAACTAAGATTCAAAGAAGATCGAAGTCTGCCAAAGCGAGACCTCAATTCTCCTAATTAAGGCCAAGGCTGAATTAAATTGAAAGGGACCCAAATTTTGCTAAGGCATGGTTCCGATTAATTCATGGACCAAAAAGCATAGCTTAATGGTCGAGGGGTAGTGGGCAAAGCTCATTTAACCCGTTCTGAATTTGCGATAGGGCTAAGGCCGAATGAATGTTAACCAATTCAGTTTAACGATTGGTCGAGGTTATTTTAAAGAACGGATCCTAGTCAGTCGATCTCAGCTAAGACAGGAAATGATGAAACATGGAAAACGCGAAACAAAGCCAAGATAGAACAAAAGATGTTTATATATATGATGATGGAATTCTTATACATATTCGGGCTACAAAATATCAAAAGGACATAAAAACGACATCAAAATAACATTAGTCCCAGCCATCTTCATCCTCTTCAGGGAAAGCTTGTTTCCTCATTTCGGCTTCGATCCTTGTTGCTTCAGCAATTTCGGAGGATAGATCGAAACCCGGGCTTGGAGCTCCTCAAAAACGGAGAGGCGAGTCTGGCATTTAGTATATTTGACCAGCATCTTCGATTGCTCCTGGGCGACCTCGGCATCAGCTCTATATTGAGCTATCAAGTCTTCAGCATCGGCCTTGGTAGTAGCAATCTGCGACTTTGCTTCTTGCAGCTGGTTGACCAGAACCGCCCGATCTTGGGTAAGCGACTCAACTTGGTGCTGCTGAGATTCGTTGTTTTTGACCAAAACTCCGATCCTCTCCCGCGCCTCCGAGGCCTGTTCTTCTAAGCGAGTTTGGAGAGCCTCTTTCTTCGAAGTCAGAGTCTCGACCATGGCTTTCCACCCGCTTGCTTCAGCCTTAGCTTCATGCAGTTCAAATTGGAGCCGGTCTAACCGATCGATCATTTGCCCAGCTGGTCGGTCTCTTTGCTGTGCTCCCTCCTTAAGAAATCTAGCTCAGGTCGGAGGCTCGACATCTCACTTTTGAGCCGCTGACGTTGAGCCCGTTCTTGTGTCATTCCTTCTTTGATTCGAAGGAACGATTCATGGTGAAGCACCGAAGACTGTAAGGTATGTAAGTTAAAACAGTCAGTGCAAACTTAGAGTTAAGATATTGGGCATAAAAAAAATGAGTAAGGAAGCATACCCTGTTCGATGCCTGCTGAGCTTCATTGAACAAGCATGCCCAGTCCATTGCATTCATCGCGGCCTGGTCCTCATCGGTTACCAAGCAGTGGAGATAGCTTGCCACGCCTACCGGCGCACCCAATACTTGGGCATCCTCGGGGACGGCGAATGTTATCATTCTCTTCCGATCGGGGTTCGAGCTCGGAGCAGGAAATTTGTCAGTCAATTTGGTGCCGACAGGCACCCCACTTGTCTCGGCCGGGGGACTCCTTCTGGGCACTTCGAGCCCAAAGGTATCAGCCGACGGCACCCCATCGAAGAATTCATCAAAGGCCCCAGCTACAACCGGCCCTTTATTTGGTGTGCGCATTCCTGCAGCTTGGGCGTCATTCAGAGTTGCCTCTGAAAAAGAAGGCGAATGCACCATCTCTGGGATATCCGAGACCCCTAGTGTTGTTGCTCCTGTGTCGGCCCGACTCCCGGTCCTCGCTTCCGATTCGGGATCCTCTTCTCGGGGAATGCAAGCCTCATCCACCCTCGACTTGGGGACTGCCTGAGGGGGTTCGTTGTTTAATGTTTCGGGGCTCTTTTCCCCCTCGGAATCGTCGCTCACTTGAATGGTCGGGTTGGTGACTGTGACCTTGCGAGCCCTCATCTTTTTCCTGCCTTTCTTCTTTTCGGGCTCAACAAGACCGGGAGCCTCTTTTCTCTTTTTTCCCCCCTCTTTCCCCGATACGGGGAGGGGGCGAGGAATTTCCCCACCGGTGGGGGTCGATCTCAACTCGGCATCTTTCGAGAGACCTGCAAAATGAGTTTTTAAAGGTCAGGTAATAGCACCGGTTAACCCCAATAATATGAACAAACATTATTGAAGCTCACCATGATTCTTGGCCTCCCAAAGGCCTTTCGATATCTCCCGCCAGGCCCGTTCCGAGTAGGACCTTTGAGCCACAACTCTCCAAACCCACTCCTCTAAGTGTTGAATCGCGGCCGGCGCCTGGGAAACGACTGCATCTCACAAAGACATACCGATTAAGCATTAGAAGGAAATCAATAAGTGATTTTAAGTAAAGGGGCGCTTACGTTTCAAGTTCCACTTCTCGGGGAACGGCATGCCTTCAGCGGGGATCAGATCGGAGGTCCTTATTCGGACAAACCGGCTCATCCAGCCCCGGTCCCTATCTTCGTCGATGCTCGAGAACGGAGCCTTGATGGCCCGGCGAGCAAGTTTTATCAGTCCCCCTCGGAACATCCGGGGACTGTATAATTGGAGTAAATGGTCGATAGTGAAAGGGTGCCCCCCTTCGACCTTACTCACGAAGAAGCGGAAGAGATAGATTATACGCCACATGGAAGGTTGGACCTGGCCCAGGGTAACGTTATATCTTCTACAAAATTCGACGATTATAGGGTCCAGGGATCCCAATGTAAATGGGTAAGTATAGACGCTCAGATAGCCCTCCACATGAGTAGTAATAGATTCATTCGAGGAAGGGACTACCACGTCTTTGTCGGTCCATCCGCACTTTGCCTTTACCCTATCAAGATGTCTTTGGGTGATCGAGCTGATATACATCGAGACCGGATAACATCGGCCGGGCACTGAAGAAGGCTTCTCGACTTTGAAGTCGGAGCCTATGAAACACCCAACTGGTATAAAGGCCTTCAAAGGAGGCTCCGCAGAGGGTTCTTCAGCGTGAACGGGCTCTACCTCCTCAACGGGTTGAGCAGGTGAAGAATGTTGTTTCTGAGGAACGGATTTAGAAGTTTTAGCCATGGTGATTGAAGTAGCAGAAGTGAAAAGCAAAGAAGTGTAAGGAGCAAAAGAAATTTTGTGATGAGAAAATACAAAAAACTATAGGAAGCAGGTTGTTAAGCAGCGTAAAGATTGGAATACAAAGGGGAAGGGAAGTATTTATACTTTCCCAAAAAGCGGCGGTTCAGAGCACGATGCAAGGGAGCATTAAATGCTATACACAGAAGTTGCAGGGTTTGGCAGTCAGACAAGACAGGCAATGATTTCCTTTGTCGACTGTCACGTACGTCACGGCGCTGCCGTCACACACCAACGAAAGGTCTTCTAGGATTGAGTGATTTTATGCTTTTAACTTCGTGTCGCGTTAAGAGAATGTGTTGATTATTTGACCGAAGGCTCAAAGAACGACGACTCATATCATTTTTTGTCCTTACTCTCCAATAAACGAGGGGACAATCTGTATTGGGTCGGGTATAATCGAGCGCACAAGGAAGGTCAGGCTCATGCTCAATGCAAGACCGAACTACTTCAAAACCGGGACCAGCGTTTCGGGAAGGAACGCCCGAAGTCGGGCACTACTGGGTTCGGAAATGAGGCGACCGAGATAAGGCAATCGACGCCGGTCAAGGAAGGTGCATCTCATGGCAAAAGGATCAGTACCGTATAATGGAAAAACCGGATATCTCGTGGGCTCCTGATATCTCGGCGGGAGTCACGGCCTCAACCGTCATAAACGTTAGGCCATTATTTTAGGGATATTCCATCCCATAATTAAAGGGATTTTTATCTTGTAATCAGGCTTTTACCATATTTAGGGCTCTTCCCTTACCTATAAGAGGGGCGTTTTATCTTCATTGAAGGGCAGAACATACACGACTGAAATATTAATTACTATTCCTATCTCTTATCAGAATTGTTTACTTCTTATTGTGTTTCTTCCCATTTCCGGCAGTCTATTCAACTCCAACAGTTTGATCATTTTTCATTTACTTAAGTCAATCATTTGCCATTGTATTTTTCATTGTATTGAATTGTTTCACGTATCCTTAATGCCGCGAATAAATTCAATTGTTGCTCGAGTTTTAGAGTAAACAGCTAGTTGAATTATTGTTTAGACCTAGTTAGGAGAATAATTGAAAGAAGTTCTCCTGAGGATCAATCCACTACGAATTCTTGCATATATTCACTGAGCTTAACTTAGTTTATATTGTAAGGTTGAGAGTTAATCGAGAAAGGAGTTTCTACTAATCAGTTGAGCTAAAAACCAAGTGAATTCGAGAGGCTCACTTGAACATTAGAAGTGAATTATCTAGAGTTAAATCCCAAATATTTGTCTTACACCTATCCAATCAACCCTTATTTCCTCCTATTGATATCTTCTTTGCTTACTTTTGTTGTATTATCATTAGCCAATAGTTTAGACTTTTAGTAAAATTTTAGTTTAATAACAAAATCTCAATTGTTGATCTTCTTGGACAGTATTCAAGCTATAAACTACGAAAACACTGTTTAAATTCAATTCCTATGAATATGATATTGTCTATACTATATTCGACTAGCGAGTCTAAGTTTTATACACCGATTTTACACTCGTCAATTTTGGAGGTCCCAGATGTGATGATTTATTGTCTCCTCTCTTATAAATAAACTCCCAACAAGAAAGCAATCGAATGATCCGTTCGCAGTCAAAGAATACTGCTAATCTTCATAAGAATGTTAGAACTAGGAGTGAGAAATGCGGTTGACCTGAGAAATCTAAACAAAAGCTGAAATTTGATATGGTCGAAGAAGATGATGTTGGCCTCGGTGTTTAAGAAAAAGAGAAAGATCAACGACGATAGTGAAAGTGGTCTTGATGGTGTATACAAAGAACAAAGGATTTCTACTTGCTACAAATTCAAGGAGAGAAAAGCTAAGTTAAAGGTATTCCCTGTAGTGCTATTAATTTTATACATTCCTATACAAGTTTATACAAAGTTATACACCGATTTATAAATCTTTATACATGTACCATTTAAAGAAATCCGAATTAAGATAATTTTGATAAGATACTTCCACCAGGTGGGGATCCCTGTTGTGGGATTATGGAAGGAAAAAAAAAAAAATCAGGTGGGATTAGTGGGGATAAAATCACTGGCACACTTTTCAGGAAGAGGGATCGACCGAGAAAGTAGTTCAGTTTTTCAGTTTAATGTACCTTTGCTATGTATCAGGAGTTGTTGACTTGGTTTTTCTAAGTTATCTTTTGCTACTTAGTGATAACTTCTTAAAAGGAAATTATAGATGACTTTATTTTTGTGTAGTTTGTGGTTGTAATTACGCTTGTGGATGTTAATGAATGAATATTTCAATCCTTTTTTTCTAATAAAGTGTCTATTTTCGTGTTACACCTCATGTTTTCGTTCGTAAGGGTACGTCGCAAGTCAATAGATGTAAGCTTAAAAATGAGATCATCTTTGAAAGTACATAAAGTAAGTTATTCATGTTACCTTGGAGGTACAAATATTTAAGATTATGAAAATCAAGTACCAAGAGGGTTCGAAGGTTTAGAAGTTAAGTAAATCGAAGAAAAGAAGTGTCGTTGAAAGTCGAGAAGTTGGGAATGTTATAACCCGTACTTTTGGGATGAGACTAGGGTGCTTGACATGATAAGAATATGACTTTATGACGTATTTTAGTTGTATGATAGTCGTGTGTTATATTTTGAAGTCAAGCAAGTTGTAAAATGAAAGTCGACGAAAGTCGTCACAAGTTATGTTAATATATGCGCTGAAAGTTAGGTCAAATGTAGCAGAGCTTTTCTCCCAATATACATGGAATTACACGATGTTCCACCTACCAAATGTAAGATCTACGAGTCTAGTTTCTAACGCATTAAATCGTTTTTCGATACGATGTCAGAGTAGAGAGATATTCACGTTTTTGCAAGACTGCACAGACTTATCACCTAGGAGTCTACTGGTAGGTGACAAGTAGGTGTGTCACCAACTTGTTTAAACGAAGGGACCAAATAAATCCCCAAAAAGGGGCGGCCAAGGGGCCTTTAAGGGCTGAATCAAAATGTTTCTTTCACTCATATTTTAGACTAATAACTTCAAATTGAAACCTTGCAATTCCTCCCCAAAAAATCTCACACAAAACCTAGGTGATTTCGGGTGATACGACGTGATTCTAGCGCCGAAAAAACTGGACAGCTTGCCAATTTCCCTTTCTCCTTTTTGTAGCTGCGTTGAGGGATTGGTTTTAGATGAAGAGGGACTAGGTTTCATGGGTTCTACTTATTCCAAGGTAAGTTTATGCTTCTCTTTCCCTCATCTAAGCACCTACGATTTGTAGCTCGATCGTAAAAACTAGAACTTGCGAGTTTCGAAAGAGTAGTGTGCTATTTGTTGTTGCATCACTGTTCGCTGGTTACAAATATAATTTTAAGTTGAACTCATGGCTGTTTTATATTAAAACAGGATTAATTATGTACTGTTGGTTATGTGTTGAAAGAAAAGGCAAGTCGAAAACGTGTTTCAGTAATCTGAAGAATAAGTTTTGAATTGCTGAACTTTTGGGACTGTTATGGGGTCGTTTTAAAGTTGTATTGTGGCTGAAAGTTTTTAGGGATAATTAAATATGTGGCGGTTAACGTTGTTGATAAATTCTGGAAGGAATAAAGGGTTTTAAAATAGTTGTTTAGTCACAAATCGAGCTTGCCGCTCGTCGGGATTGTTAAACTGTTTTGAAAGGCTTATTATGAGTATTGTTGATATTGTTTGGGTTGTTGTTGGTTTTTGTAACTTGCGGGAAGTCATCTAAACAGGAGAGGTGTTGTCCGTTTTATCGCAGAATAAAGTGTGTCATTCAAATGTGATAAGATATGGCATTCGTATAGTGACGAAAGTATTGTTCATTGCTTGTAGACACAGGAACTGTGGGTTAAGTTAGCTTGAGGATTGGATGGTATATTTTGAGGTATGTAAGGTCTTCCTTTCTTTTCTTTGGCATGATTCCGTAAGTTATGATGCACTTATAAGGAATTCAAGGGGACGAGACTTTGTATACGTACTATACAAATGATTAAGGTTCATTCACGAGTATAGTCATACGAATGTTGAAATGGATTGTGTTGACCGCAATGAGTAAATAAAGCCTTCTGAAAGGTCCTTGTCTTTTCTATGTAACAAGATGTCTAGATGTTAATTAAACATTACGTATGAATGATCTGACGAATCAGAAGAAATATAGTGTCCGTATAATGAGGGATAGTTATATACGAATAGTCAAAAAGGTAGCATAATGCATAGTTGCAAAACGATAAGAATGTTTCAACCTAAAGAATGGCACAACTGCCAATACTTACACGTTTGTGTTCACGAAACTGATAAAGACCCACGAAGATAGTTATGTTTCTCTCAAGTTAAATAAGGTTGATTATATATGAGGGTGATGTTAAGAGACGATATATGTTACCTATGGAGTCATAAATTATAGAATATGATAAGTTTAGCAATAAGAATATAAGTTGATAGAGCGTAAATCCTGCAATTTTTGTTACGTATATATATATATATATATATATATATATATATATATATATATATATATATATATATATATAT
>MCJB01001569.1:17896-35734 GCA_002018475.1 Nicotiana obtusifolia | reverse complement strand
CCCCTTTTGTAGGAAAACTTTTGCGACTATAAACAAATTAACTATTTGTGTAGCTTGGCAAGCCGTCCCTTATGGGTTGTTGAAGCCAGCCCTTTTTCTTGTAGGGAAACTTTCGTACCTATGATTAAGCTTGCTTTCCTCGAGTCTCTTGCTTTGTTTCTCGTACTGTGGTGTCGTTCCTACGATTAGGCTTGCTTTCACGGAGTCCCTTGCTTTGTTCCTTATACTGTGTTATCAGAGCCCCTTTGGGGATTTTTTTTATTACTGTTTCCTCACTATTTTGACTTATTGCTTGAACTCAGTCATGTTATTTTCCCTATTTTACAACTCAGCCAATTTTACTCAGTTTTGAGACTTAAATAATATTTTAATAATATTTTGGGCTGAGAACTACTGTTTTACTATGCCCGAGGGGCTTGTGATGATTTTCTGACTGAGTGCGGCCGAGGGCCAGATGTGAGGTTCTACTGAACGACATGAGGCCGAGGGCCTAAGATTCTTTTATGCCACGAGGTGGCTTGTGACTAATATGAGGTCGAGGGCCTGAGATACTTTATATACGCCACGAGGTGGCTTGATTGATATGAGGCCGAGGGCCTAGATATGTGCCACGAGGTGGCTTGATATAGCGCTTGCGCCGTAAGGGGCCCCTCCCGGAGTCTGTACAACCCCAGTGAGCGCGGGTACCCATTGTGATGTGAAATATAGCCCGAGGGGCTGATATTGTATTATGTGATAGCCCGAGGGGCTGATGTTGTATTGTGTGATAGCCCGAGGGGCTGATGTTGTACCATGTGATAGCACGAGGGGCCGATATTGTTCTGAGATTTTAGCCCGAGGGGCTTGCACTGTTTTATGATATTGCCCGAGGGGCGATATTTTTTCCTCACATTATTTACCTAAAGGTTTACATTTTTTTTTACCTGTTGAAAGGAGATTTTACTTGTTTTCTCACTGATTTACTGTTTGCAAATGATGTTTTAATGCTCATTATAGAATGCTTTGTGCTTCGTGTGTTTTCTTACTTTCAGTCATTATTTATATTTATTACTCACTGAGTTGGGAGTACTCACATTACTCCCTGCACCATGTGTACAGATTTAGGCGTTGTTGGTTCCGCTCTGGAGTATTGATTCCTCCTGTCCAGGCGGAGATCCAGGGACTACGAGGTAGCTGTTGGCCTCCGCAGCCCCGTATCTCTTTCATCTTGTTGTTCCTATGTTCTTCAAAAATTGTGCCAGATATTTTAATTAGTAATCTTGTTATTAGGATTTCATTAGTTGCTCATGACATTGTGACACCCCGGTTTAGGCTGTAGTCGGGATGATTAGCTATACTTTTTGCGAATGATTGCTATTATACCATGCTTGTACTGTTTCTTGTTAGTTAACTAATTAAATATGAGATTTGGTTTGAATTGGCTAGCCTTGTCTTCACGAGAGGCGCCATCACGATCGGGTTCGGGGTAAGGGTCATGACAGGTTGGTATCAAAGCCTAGGTTACATAGGTCTCACGAGTCATGAGCGGGTTTAGTAGAGTCTCGCGGATCGGTACGGAGACATCTGTATCTATCTTCGAGAGGCTGCAGAACCTTTTTAGGAAAACTTCATATTCTTGAAATTCTTGTCGTGCGAGCTTGTTGATCCGAGCACTAAAAACTTCTGTTATCCTATTCTCTCACAGATGGTGAGGACGCGAGATACTGGACGAGGTGGACGACCACCAGTGCCACCCACTGAGACCACCAGAGGCCGGGGGCGCGGTCGTGGTCGTGGCAGAGGCAGAGCAGCTAGGGCAGCACCTGTTGATCCACTAGCTGCCCCAGCTCAGGATCAGGCTCCAGTGGCACCGACTTAGGCACCAGCTGTGCCTATCGTTATTCGAGGTCTTCAGGAGACCTTGACTCAGATCTTATCAGTTTGCACATGCCTGGCTCAGGCAGTTTCAGCCACCACAGCAACAGCTACTTAACAGGCCGGGGGAGGCAATCAGACCCCCGCTGCTTGCACACCTGAGCAGGCAGTGCGGGGACCTCAGATGCCAGGGGCACCTCCAGCCCAGCCGGTTGCACCAGCCCAGGAGTTCATGGTACCAGTTATGCTAGATGATGAGCAACGTCATCTTGAGAGGTTTGGCAGACTCCAGCCTCCGTCATTCGGTGGTGCTGAGGGCGAGGATGCCCAGGGTTTTCTTGACAAGTGTCAGCGGATGCTCCGTACAGCCGGGATCCTTGAGTCTAGTGGTGTGGCATTCACCACCTTTCAGTTTATGGGAGCTGCCTTCACTTGGTGGGAGGCGTTTGAGAGGCGTAGACCGGTCGATGCAGCGCCCCTTACTTGGCAGCAGTATTCCGCTCTTTTCTTGGAGAAGTATGTACCGCAGTCCCGCAGAGAGCAGCTGCGTAGACAGTTCGAATGGCTGCGACAGGGGGATATGACTGTATCATAGTATGAGTCGAGGTTCTCTGAGTTGGCTCATCATGCTGTCTGGATGGTTCCGACTGATCGTGAAAGGATCAAGAGGTTTGTGGATGGCCTTAACTATCATCTCTGTATTCTCATGACCAGGGAGAGAGTATTGGGTGCTACTTTTGAGGAGGTGGTTGATATGGCTCACGAGATTGAGACGGTTCACCGTCAGGAGCGAGAGGAGAGGGAGGCCAAGAGGCCTCGAGGATCGGGCAGTTACAGTGGTACTCCTTCGAGGGCCAGTTTCGGCATGGTAGAGGTCGTTCCTTAAGGCCCGCTTAGCCAGCCCGTCCAGAGTACCTTGGGGCATCTGCAGGTCGAGGCTATCATGGGTTGCAGCAGGGCCAGTCATCACTCAGCGCCCTTCCAGCTCGTGCTCCGTCGGCCCAGGGTCCTTCTATGCCGAGTGCACCTGCTTGACACTCCGGTGCGAGAGGTTCCCTTCATTCCTCTTCCCCAACACCAGGGAGTTGTTATGAGTGTGGCGAGATGGGCCACATGTGGAGGCAGTGTCCTCATCGTGGTGCTAGATTGTCCCAGCAGAGGGGTCAGCCCTCGACTTCTGCTCCAGTTACTTTACCACCCGCCCAGCCAGCTAAGGGTGGAGGCCAAGCAGCCAGGGGTCGCCCCAGAGGGGGAGGTTGATCAGGCGGTGGCCAGGCCCGATTCTATGCTGTCCCAGGCAGGACAAATGCTAGTGCTTCAGATGTCGTCATTATAGGTATTGTTTCAGTCTGCCACAAGGATGCATCTGTATTATTTGATCCCGGTTCCACCTATTCATATGTGTCCTCATATTTTTCTCATTATTTGGGTTCGCCCCCGGAGTTTCTTACTTTACCTGTTCATGTGTCTACCCAGTGGGCGATACTGTTGTTGTAGACCGTGTGTACCGGTCATGTGTAGTGACTATTGGGGGTTTGGATACACGAGTGGACCTATTGCTATTGAGCATGGTGGATTTTAATGTCATTTTAGGCATGGATTGGTTATCTCCGTCTCGTGCTATTCTAGACTGTCATGCTAAGACCGTCACCTTGGCTATGCTGGATGTGCCGCGAATCGAGTGGCGTGGCGTGACTGATTACATTCCTAGTAGAGTGATATCATTCTTGAAGGCCCAGCGTATGGTTGGGAAGGGTTGCCTGTCATACCTAGCGTTTGTGAGGGAGGGAGCTGAGACTCCAAGCATTGAATCAGTTCCAGTTGTGAGGGATTTTCCCAATGTATTTCCCGCAGACCTGCCGGGCATGCCACCGGACAGGGATATTGATTTTGGTATTGACCTGGTGCCGGGCATTCAGCCCATCTCTATTCCACCGTATCGTATGGCACCAGCAGAGTTGAAAGAATTGAAGGAGCAACTTCAGGAACTCCTAGATAAGGGGTTCATTCGGCCTAGTGTGTCACTTTGGAGTGCACCGGTTCTGTTTGTGAAGAAGAAGGATGGCACGATGAGAATGTGCATCAATTATAGGCAATTGAACAAGGTAACAATCAAGAACAAGTATCCTTTGCCTCGCATTGATGATTTATTTGACCAGCTCCAGGGAGCGCGAGTGTTCTCCAAAATTGATCTCCGTTCAGGATATCACCAGTTGAAGATCAGGGATTCAGATATTCTTAAGACTGCTTTCTGGACTAAATATGGTCACTGTGAGTTTCTTGTTATGTCTTTCGGGCTAACCAACGCCCCAGCAGCGTTCATGCAGTTGATGAACAATGTATTTCGGCCTTATCTAGACTTGTTCGTAGTTGTATTCATTGATGATATTCTGGTGTACTCGCATAGTCAAGAGGATCACGCAGAGCATTTGCGAGTTGTATTGCAGAGATTGAGGGAGGAGAAGCTTTATGCAAAATTCTCTAAGTGTGAGTTTTGGCTCGGGTCAGTGGCTTTCTTGGGGCACGTAGTGTCCAGCGAGGGTCTTCAGGTTGATCCAAAGAAGATAGAGGCAGTTCAGAGTTGGCCAAGACTGTCCCCAGCCACAGAGATTCGTAGCTTCCTTGGGTTGGCAGGCTACTATCGCCGGTTTGTTCAGGGATTCTCATCCATTGCATCGCCCTTGACCAAATTGACTCAGAAGGGTGCTCCATTTGTATGGTCAGACGAGTGCGAAGAGAGCTTTCAGAAGCTCAAGACAGCCTTGACCACAGCTCCAGTATTGGTTTTGCCATCAGCTTCAGGTGCATACACTGTGTATTGTGATGGTTCAAGAGTTGGGATTGGCTGTGTATTGATGCAGGAGGGTAGAATTATTGCTTATGCTTCTCGTCAGTTGAAGCCCCATGAGAAGAACTACCCTGTGCATGATCTGGAGCTGGCTGCCATAGTCCATGCATTGAAGATTTGGAGGCATTACTTGTATGGCGTATCTTGTGAGGTGTTTACTGATCATCGCAGCCTTCAACATTTATTCAAGCAAAAGGATCTTAATTTGAGGCAGCGGAGATTGCTGGAATTGCTCAAGGATTATGATATCACTATATTATATCATCTGGGAAAGGCCAATGTGGTGGCGGATTCTTTGAGCCGAAAGGCAGTGAGTATGGGGAGTTTGGCATATATTCCAGTTAGGGAGAGACCCCTTGCAGTTGATGTTCAGGCCTAGGCCAATAGGTTTGTGAGACTAGACCTTTCGGAACCTAGTCGGGTGTTGGCTTGTGTGGTTTCTCGGTCTTCGTTATATGATCGCATCAGGGAGCGCCAGTATGACGATCCGCATTTTCTTGTCCTTAGGGATAGAGTTCAGCATAACGATGCTAGAGATGTCACCATCGGCGATGATGGGGTGTTGAGGATGCAGGGCCGAATTTGTGTACCCAATTTGGATGGGCTTCGAGAGTTGATTCTGGGGAGGCCCATAGCTCGCGGTATTCCATTCATCCGGGTGCCGCGAAGATGTATCAGGACTTGAGGCAACACTATTGGTGGAGAAGAATGAAGAAAGATATTGTGGGATTCGCAGCTCGGTGTCTCAACTGTCAACAGGTAAAATGTGAGCATCAAAGATCGGGTGGCCTGCTTCAGTAGATGGCTATTCCCGAGTGGAAGTGGGAGCGGATTACTATGGACTTTGTTGTCGGACTTCCACAGACTTTGAAGAAGTTCGATGCCATTTGGGTGATTGTGGATCGGCTGACCAAGTCCGCGCACTTCAGTCCTGTGTGTACTACCTATTCTTCAGAACGGTTGGCAAGGATTTATATCCGAGAGATTGTTCGGCTGCATGGTGTTCCAGTTTCTATTATTTTAGATAGAGGTTCTCAGTTTACCTCGCAGTTTTGGAGAGCCGTGCAGAGAGAGTTGGGTACTCAGGTGGATTTGAGCACAGCTTTTCATCCTCAGATGGATGGGCAGTCCGAGCGTATCATTCAGATACTGGAGGACATGTTACGTGCATGTGCTATTGATTTCGGAGGTTCATGGGATGAGTTTTTACCGCTTGCGGAGTTTGCTTATAACAACAGCTACCAGTCGAGTATTCAGATGGCTCCGTATGAGGCTCTGTATGAGAGGCGGTGTAGATCTCCGGTTGGTTGGTTCGAGCCTGGCGAGGCTAGGCTATTGGGGACTGACTTGGTTCAGGATGCTCTAGAGAAGGTGAAGACAATCCAGGAGAGGCTCCATACAGCGCAGTCGAGGCAAAGAGTTATGCCGATAGGAAAGTCCGAGATGTGTCCTACATGGTCGGTGAGAAGGTCTTGCTGAAGGTTTCGCCCATGAAGGGTGTTATGAGATTCGGGAAGAAGGGAAAATTGAGTCCTCGGTTCATTGGGCCATTTGAAGTGCTTCGGAGAATTGCGGAGGTGGCTTATGAGCTTGCTTTGCCGCCCATCCTGTCGAGTGTACACCCAATATTTCATTTTTCTATGCTCCGGAAGTATATTGGGGATCCGTCTCATATCTTGGACTTCAGCACAATTCAGTTGGACGATGATTTGACCTATGATGTGGAGCCAGTGGCGATTTTGGATCGTCAGGTTCGGAAGTTGAGTTCAAAGGATATAGCTTCAGTGAAAGTGCAGTGGAGAGGTCGACCCGTGGAGGAGGCTACCTGGGAGACTAAGCGTGAGATGCGGGAGCAGATATCCTCACCTATTTGAAGCTTCAGGTACGTTCCTTGACTCATTCGAGGACGAACGTTTGGTTAAGTGGGGGAGAATGTGACGACCCGGCTAGTCGTCTCATGAGTTACCGCTCTGTTTTCCCCATTTCTACCTTATTATGCTTTGTTATGTTATTTGGGATGTGTGTGCGAAATTTCATGTCATTCGGACATGGTCTGATTGGGTTTTCGATTAAAGGAGTAACTTAGAAGATCTTGAAATTCTTAGGCTTGAATCCGACGGGAATTTGGTGTTAGGAGGTTTTCTTTTTAGTGTTCCAAAGGTTAGAACAAATTCGAATAACGTTATGGGATATGTTGGCATGGTTGGTTGGGGTCCCAGTGGCCTCGGGTGAATTTAGGGTGGCTAAACGGACTGTTTCGCCCTTGAAAAAGTTACAGAAAAACCAGAAGCTGCAATTTTGTAAAAGAGTAACATCGCAAAAGCGGGATATGCTATCGCAAACCCAGTATGCGAGCCACAAACCATACACCCAGATCGCATACCCAGACAGTTTTCTGGGCAAAGAATGACGTCAGGAATGTGGTCCGGAATGCGGTTGCATTTCCACAATGCGGACCGCATATCCACCACACTGAGACCGCAGACCGAGACAGATTTCTGGGCAAGATCCATGTCTGAAATGCGGTCGCATTTCTAAAATGCGGACTGCATATCGTACATTGAAATCGCAGACCAAGACAGATTTCTGGACAAAAATCAACGTCAAAATGCGGTCGCATTTAAACCCGACTGGGGCGTTTTTGTCCCGATTTTTGACCCTTTTATAAATAGAAACCAGTACCCATTGGCCATGCAAAACCCACTATCGTTACCATCTAAGAGAAACATCTCCAAAACACCCTAAATCACAGCAAAATCAACCTCAAAACTATATCCAAAGGAGACTTTCTTGGACAAAATCTTAGAGGAGGGGATTTCGGCCACCTTAAACATAATTGGAGCTGTAGAGCTCGGATTGAAGCTAATTTCGAGGTGATTTTTGGGAGACTTTCAAGGGAAAAATCGGGGTAAGTGTTCTTAACTCAACTTTGGTCAAATTACTCCAGTATATTGCTATATTTAGTATTTAATTGGTGATTTAAGTTGGAAAATCTGTGAAAAATCCTTAAGTTTAGAATTAAAGATTTGGAGGTCAATCCGATGTCGGAATTCGATAATTTTTGTATGGTTGAACTCGTTGGGAGATAAGGAACCCGTTGATGTGAAAATTTCTGAGCTTCGAGAAGTGGGCCCAGGGCTCGGTTTTTGCTAATTTCGTAATTTCTTAGTATTTTTCAATTGTTTCGCTTGGGCTTTGTTCCCTTAGCGTATTGTGATATGTTAGTTCTGATTTTGGATAGATTCGACGCGCGTGGAGGCCGATTCGAAGGGCAAAGGCGTCGCGGGCTAGGGATTTAGCTAGTTCGAGGTAACTAGTGATTGTAAATGATGTTCTAAGGATTTGAAACCCTAGATTGTACATCATAGCGCTATATTGAGGTGAGACACACGCTCGATGATGAGCGTGAGGTCGTTTACTTTTGGGGATTGTGACTTGGTCCATCCCGAATGATAATTTCTTCCGCGTATTTGACTGAAACTTATTTATTATCATTATGATTTGGGCTGGTTGCCATATTTGGGCTTCGTGCCAATTATTTGAACCCTTCGAGGATTTTTTTTTATCACTGTTTCCTCACTATTTTGACTTATTGCTTGAACTCAGTCATGTTGTTTTCACTGTTTTACAACTCAGCCACTTTTACTCAGTTTTGAGACTTAAATAATATTTTAATAATGTTTTGGGCTGATAACTACTGTTTTACTATGCCCGAGGGGCTTGTGCTGATTTTCTGACTGAGTGCGGTCGAGGGCCAGATGTGAGGTTCTACTGAGCGACATGAGGCCGAGGGCCTGAGATTCTTTATATGCCACGAGGTGGCTTGTGACTAATATGAGGCCGAGGGCCTGAGATACTTTATGTGCCACGAGGTGGCTTGTGACTGATATAAGGACGAGGGCCTGAGATACTGTATATACGCCACGAGATGGCTTTATTAATATGAGGCCGAGGGCCTAGATATGTGCCACGAGGTGGCTTGATATTGCGCTTGGGCCGTAAGGGGCCCCTCCCCGAGTCTGTACACCCCCAATGAGCGCGGGTACCCATTGTGATGTGAAATATAGCCCGAGGGGCTGATATTGTATTATGTGATAGCCCGAGGGGCTGATGTTGTATTGTGTGATAGCCCGAGGGGCTGATGTTGTACCATGTGATAGTCCGAGGGGCCGATATTATTCTGAGATTTTAGCCCGAGGGGCTGGTATTGTTTTATGATATTGCCCGAGGGGCGGATTTGTTGATATATATATACAGCCCGAGGGGCGATGTTTTTTCCTCACATTATTTACCTAAAGGTTTACATGCTTTTTTTTTACCTGCTGAAAGGAGATTTTACTTGTTTTCTCACTGATTTACTGTTTGCAAATGACGTTTTAATGCTCATTATAGAATGTTTTGTGCTTCATGTGTTTTCTTACTTTCAGTCATTATTTATATGTATTACTCACTGAGTTGGGAGTACTCACATTACTCCCTGCACTATGTGTGCAGATTCAGGCGTTGTTGGTTCCGCTCCGGAGTACTATTCCTCCTGTCCAGGCGGTGATCCAGAGACTACGAGGTAGCTGTTGGCGTCCGCAGCCCCGTATCTCTTTCATCTTGTTGTTCCTATGTTCTTCAAAAATTGTGCCAGATATTGTAATTAGTAATCTTGTTATTAGGATTTCATTAGTTACTCATGACATTGTGACACCCCGGTTTGGGCTGTAGTCGGGATGGTTAGCTATACTTTCTGCGAATGATTGCTATTATACCATGCTTGTACTGTTTTCTTGTTAATTAACTGATTAAATATGAGATTTGGCTTGAATTGGCTGGCCTTGTCTTCACGAGAGGCGCCATCACGACCGGGTTCGAGGTAAGGGTCCTGACAAGCACATTTGCCCCTTCGTTAATACTTTAGTACATATATGCCCTTATCGTCACATGGTTGGTCCGTATATGCCCTTACCGTCACATAGTAAGTCCATATATGCCCTTTTTGAAACAGAATCCACCCATACTAATTAGTTCTTTCTTTAATTGTAGTAAAGTGTATTACAAACATTATTATTACTACTTTTTTTTCTTTATCTTTCTCTTTTCTTTCTTCTTTTTTCTTTTCTTCTTTTTTTTTTCTTTTTCTTTCTTCCATATCCGATTTCCTCTATTGCTTATGCCCTTATTTATTTTACAATTTACTCTAATTTCAGTGACTGTAAGGTCATATATGGACCCAAGATGACATCTTACAACTAGTGAACCAACTTAAACCGAATGCTGATTATAACAAAAATAAGCACACAATATGCTTACATGTACCGCACAACAAATTCATATAGTTTATTCAAACATTATGAAATAAACCAATGCAAAAGAACGTAACTCCAAAAACAATGGAGTAATGCATTTTTTTTTAAATAGTCAAATTCTTTGTTGAGAGAACAGTTAGACTTAATCAAGAAACTCAACTTTAATCCAACACAAAGTTGAAACATATAGACTTGTAACTAAATTAGAAAGTAACCTACGTATGGAAATCACAACTACACATACTTTGTAAAAGTAACCAATAGACTTAACATAAGAAAAGCAGGTAAAACAATTCTTTGTCAATTTTATACCTAGGCGATTTAAAGACAATAACAAGTCCATATTTAGAGTAAGAAATTATCATCAGTACTACTGTTCACATACAAGTTTTTCGCTGAAGTCTAGGACTTTATAAGTTAACACAAATCCATCTATTCAAGGAACTCAATTTTACCAAAAACAAAGTTGGACCGGAGACTATAAAAATAAATAAATGATAAGAACTGTTCATGGTAATATAGATCCATGGATTGGCTTCAATAAATACATAAAGTGAAAGTGTTCTAAACTCCAACAACTAAATATCGGTATTCTTCACAATTTATATTCATAAACACAATTCAATAGAAAATTGCCACTTAATAATTGATATAATCCTTTTAAACAACTCTTATATGAGCCTCAGGCTTGGATTTGGTATGGTAACAGATACATAGCAGATTAAACGTTCAAATCCAATTTTTAACAAAACGATTGAAGACCAGAAATAACATACTTATACTGCGAACCAATGCCAACAAACAGAGACAATAATTAGGATTTGTTTCTAGGTTTTCAGTTTTCATCCAACTATCACACTAAAATCTATAGAATTAATACATAGTCTACAATTTTACCGGATTATAACACTAAAAAAGCAGTTAAAGGCAGGCTCTGATACCACGATGTAGAAAATCACATAAATACACAGAGCCATCGCAGAGGAATATTAATAGGAACGTACTTTCGGTTGTTATTGTTCAAGCGTTGTAAGGAATCGGTTTTGAAACCTTTAGCAGAAAACTTAGGGCGTCTTCTAGCCTGTACCTATCGAAGGATGCTAGATCGATGGAATCACATGCGTATTTATAGGTAGGCTAGGGACTCTTAGGTAAATACATTAGCCTTAGGGACTTCTCCTTAAATTATAATTGCACTAGGGACTTCTAATAAAAGTTGTTTCTTTTTATCAAAGAAACTATCATATATGTATAACTACAAAATATGATCTGATATATTTGAGACAAAATATATATGAGACACACTAGAAATCTCTGGAAGAGATTGGTAAATTTCTAACAGAATTAAAATCTGCCTCTATCCGCATCCAAAGGAGAGCTTTGGTCTTAGATAGAAATGAGTAAGGCATAGTGATAAGACCACTGCAACAACATCATTGATCATAACAACTAACTTATAATTCCCTAATTTCATAGAGCAAAAGATCTCTTAGGAAAACAATTGAGAATTAGACACTAAATAATTTGGACCTTCAATAATTAAATAGAACAAGTTGAAGAAAAGCCAAATCTAGCAATAAGCATGGGTGCAATCATGCAAAGGAAAAGACAATTGGGGAAAAGGTCCAAAGGCATTGCAACAACTCATGGAGGTGAAAATAAAAAATTGACTTTCAATAAATTTTATAATACAAAACCACCGAACTCCATGCTGCTTTCAATCCATGGGTTCGGTTGTCCAATAATATATTATTATTTTTCAATTATAAGTTATTTTTCAAGAAAATATTTTTATAAAATATATTAATATTTCTTGAAAGTAAAATACAAATTAAAGGTTAACAATGATATTAGCATTTTGAATAGTCTTTTCATTATAAAGATTAAAAATAATGTGTATATATTTTATTTGGATCAAGTAATATGAATTGAGATTTTCTTCCGTCGATATAATATTTGAAATTTATTTATCATAATTGTCTTAGTTTGTATATTATCCACCCTAAACAGGGATTACTTACAAATTATATGCAATCCATTATTAATGCCTTAAATTGGGGAATTTAGTTACACCTTTTTCCTTTTTTCTCTCCTCTCATCTTTCCTCACTGTCGCCTCTCTCATTAATTTTTCTTTCTTTCTTTCTTCATCACTCTCTCTCACCGTCTGTCTCTCAGTAAGATAAGCCTAAAAGTTATCTTCTGCTAATCCACCTATTGAAGTAACCTCCAAGTTGTTACTGGTTTGCCCTTTTCTTTTTTACATTTCTACCCAGTAAGTGTGGAACTTTAAGATTGCAAGAATGTTATTGAATTCAAATTTGTGACACTTTGGTTTGTATTGTGCTCTCTTGAAAATCGGATTATCCTGTAGTTTGATAGTCTTTTCAAGAGATGAATTCAGCACCTAGTAAGAAGATCATAGGAATTGAAGATTTAGAGACTAATCTATCATAAAGCTTTGACTTCGAATTTGGATTTTCAAAAACCATTATTTGTTTGGATTGGATGTTGTTGCAAACAATTGGAAATATTATTTGGAGTTTATATCTCAATTTTGAGGGTGTTTGGTGAAGATTAGACTTAATTTTGGCTGAATTTCATATTGAAACTCGAAGAAGAAGAAGAACACGTGACATACCATATACTTACGAAATTGTTGTAAAGTTGTATTATAATTGTATGTAAATTGTATCATGTTGTAGTTATATATATTGTTTTATTTGAATGTTGTATGAAAGTTGAAAATTATTGTATAATGTATCAATCGTTATATAAATTGATATATCTACTATAACATACATACTGAAAATAAATTTCATACAACTAATTATATATTATACACTTATTTACAACTTCCATATATTATTTTTACCCAGCTAAAATATATCTACAATATCATACAACTTAAATACAATTTTCATACAAATTTTATAAATATGTCTTTTGTATATTTTATATATTTTGTATCTGATTTGGATATATTTTGTATGTAGTGTGTGCTTCTTCCTCTCTAAAATTCCAATCAAAATTCTCTCTTAATACAATTTTGATACATATCAATAACTTTATCTAAAAGATAGTATTGATAACTTAAATACAAACTTTACACAACGATTCATACATTATACAATTATTTTTTAACTTTCATACAACGTTCAAATAAAATATATATATATATATATATATATATATATATATATATATATATAACTACAACTATTTACAACTATAATACAATTTTACTAATATTTTCTTCTTCTTCTTCTTCTTCTTCTTCTTCTTCTTCTTCTTCTTCTTCTTTATCTGAAATTCAACCAAAATCAAGTCTATCTTCACCAAGCATCCTCAAAATTGAGATATAAACTCCAAACTAATATTCCCAATTGTTTGCAACAATACCCAATCCAAACAAATAATGGTTTTTGAAAACCCAAATTCGAATTCAAAGCTTCAAAGCTTTTTAATGGCTGTCCATGGTGGAGAGTCAAATACCTTCAAAATTTATTGATTGACAATTTCAATTTGAACACCAATTGTGCAACATGAAAGAAAATTGCTAAGTTAATACTTTATAGTAAAACGATTGAAATTCATTAATGAATTCCATTTAAAATATATACAACATGAAAGGATAAAAAATAGAGAACATCAGAGGAAGAAAAATTGGGAAAAGAACAGAGAATGAGAGATTGAGAGACAGAGAAACAGAGAAAGAGAGAGCGTAGGAGGGAGAGAGAGAGGGAGGGAGAGAGAGAGAGAGAGAGAGAGAGAGAGAGAGAGAGAGAGAGCAGGAGGGAGAGAGAACAAGGATGAGAAATAATGATTCCTTATTCAATTCCTAATATAAAGGGATACTCATTTAAAACTAATTTGTATATAATTGATAAATTGTATATGATTATAATATTAAGTTAAAACATGATTAGGAAGGGTAATAAAATTTCATATGTAGTATAGGAAGATAAAAATTCCATATAAATTTAGAAGTAATATGACGATTTCAGCCCATAAGTAAGGAAAGTGATTTTTCCTTTTCAATAATCAAATGTCAGAAAATAATTTTTGTACAAAAAATAATTTCGGTCATAAAGGTCACCTAGAACGCTTAAAATAAAGGAGAAAAAATGATTTTGATCCCTCACTTATTGCTATATTATAGTTTTCGTTCTTGCGTTAGTAAGCACAAACTGTCCTATCACCAAGTGTAAGAAGTTTCCCATGCTACTGCCTCGAGCTTGGAAGAAATTTGCTCACTCTGAAAATGACTTCTTTTTAAATGGAGTTGTAGAAAAATAAAAAAATTCTATTAAAAAAATATTTTGTGTTTGACTGATCTTTTCAAAAAAAACTTATTGGAGTAAAAAATTACGAGAAAGGACATGTAAAGATTAATTTTACCGTTAGTAATATTCAAATAGATAAATAATTATAAATATTTATACTCCGCAGGCCCGTTCTACTTCATCTGTCATAGTTACTATTTTGAGAGTGTATTGGGTCGGATACACCTAAGTGAAGTCGGGTTCGGGTACAATATGAGATCGGGTTGCCCCGGTCCGGGAACAGCAAATCGGTCGCGCAGGATGGAGAGACCAAAACAAAACAACTGGTATAGTCGGCCAGGAGACACTTCATAATTGTGAACCGGCTCCAACCCGAACGTCTCGCTAATCATCGGACGTTTCGCCAGAATTAATTATCTCAACCATTACGGCCGTTATGCCATCATTTAAGGGTATTAAATCCCATGATTAATGGGATTTTCCTTGTAATCAGTTCACTGCTTTTATTATGACTCTTACACTTACCTATGACTCTTACACTTACCTATGACTTTAACACTTGCCTATAAAAAAGGCAGAGATCCTTCATTGAAGGACAACTTATTTTTTTCATCACACAAGGCAATTTACTTCTATCATCTCTACTGTTCTTCAGAACTCAATATTAAGCTCTCTATTACTGTTTGTTGAGATACTGTTCCATTACATACGATTCTTCATTAATTATCATATATTTACGGTTCGATTGCTCTATCTCTCTTATAGTACTCTGATTATTTACTACATACTTTTATTTGGTATCAAACTAATTTACGGATCCTTAGCTCTACGAACAAATTCAATTGTTATCCGATTTTAAGGGTAAACAGTTTGGCGCCCACCATGGGGCTAAGGATATTAGTAAATTTTTGATACATTTTTTTCTTGAAATCACAATTTTACACTTGCTCTTTGCAGAATTCTTTGTCTTTCAGGACACAGATTAATCATGGAACAATCACTCCCCCACAGTAACGAAATCAACAAATAGAAAACAACAATTTGCCCGGACATGAAGTCCCAGCCGATGTCAATTCTCAAGTGGCGATCGAAGTCGACCAAGCATCCGGCTCAACACATAGCGTTCGGGGGGAGAACCGCTCAGGAATTCAACAAAGCGGAGAGGGCGAAATCAGCCTCAAGGTAATATTTGACATGCTACAAGCTCAACAAGTAGCTATAGCCCAACTACAAAGCCGCACCCGGAGCCCAGAATGCTACCCCTCGAGCAGCAATCGGACAAAACGAGCCGGTCATAGAGACACCGGATGAAAGCTATGCCAGGACCAATTCCGGAATTATCAAAATGCTAGAAGAATTAACCAAGCGGGTCGAAACAAGCGAAAAAAGAATCGAAGCCAATGACAAAAAGGTCGAAACGTATAACTCAAGGGTAGACCAGATACCGGGAGCACCTCCGGTATTGAAGGGTTTGGATGCCAAAAAGTTCATACAAAAACCATTCCCTTCCAGCGCCGCTCCGAAGCCAATCCCCAAAAAATTTCACATGCCCGATATTCCTAAGTACAATGGAACCTCGGACCCGAATGAGCACGTAACAGCCTATACTTGTGCTATAAAGGGAAACGATCTCGAGGACGACGAAATCGAATCCATCCTCCTGAAGAAATTCGGAGAAACTCTATCCAAAGGAGCGATGACTTGGTATCACAATTTGCCACCAAATTCCATTGACTCCTTGGCCATTTTAGCGGATACATTTGTCAAAGCCCATGCAGGGGCCATTAAAGTTGAAACAAGGAAGTCTGATTTATTCAAAGTCAGGCAGCGTGATAGTGAAACACTAAGGGAATTCGTATCTCGATTACAAATGGAGCGGGTGGATTTACCACCGGTTACAGACGACTGGGCGGTGCAAGCTTTCACTCAAGGGTTAAACACCGGTAGCTCTGCCGCATCAAGGCAGCTTAAGCAGAGTATGATCGAATACCCGGCCATCACATGGGCTGATATCCACAACCGATATCAGTTGAAAATCAGAATAGAAATGATCAGGTCGGAATCGCATCAGTTTCCTCTTATACAGCCAAGGTTTTTGATCGACCTCGAAGAGACAATTTCCAAGAACCAAGGTCAAGTCGAGACAGACATCGACCGTACCCAGAAGATCGACGGCTTTTGTCAAGGGGACTCAAGGTCCCGAGACAGGAAAATAGGTACGAAGGGAACCAAAGGAACAGGAGGCCGTTGCCAAAGGGCAACTTCGAGAAAATCAATAATCGACAAGAAGCACCCCGGTTATCCGAATATAAAAAATGTTGACTCAGCAACTTTGGTCTCGGCAATCGGCCGCATCAAAGACACCCAGATGGCCAAGACCACTTCAAACCGATCCCGCCAAGAGGGATCCTAACCTCGTGTGTAAATACCATGGCACTCATGGCCATAGAACCGAAGACTGCAGACAGTTGAGAGAGGAGGTTACCCGATTGCTCGAAAACGGGCATCTTCGAGAATTTCTTAGTGACCGGGCAAAGACTCGTTATGAGAATAAGGACAGGCCGGCAGATCAAAGGGAACCGAAACATACCATCAACATGATAATTGGTGGAGTAGACGCACCCCAAGTACCGGTATTGAAGCGCACGAAAATCTCCATCACCCGTGAGAAACGAACTCGAGACTATACTCCCGAGGGGACTTTATGCTTTAGCAATAGGGAAATCGAGGACCTTGCACAACCCCATAACGATGCATTGGTGATATCTATGATGATACACGATACCCGAGTAAAACGCGTTCTTATCGACCCTGAAAGTTCAGCCAACATAGTCCGGTCCTGGGTCGTTGAACAGTTCGGACTAACAAATCAAATCGTCTCCGAGGTCCGGATACTCAATGGTTTTAATATGGCAACGGAAACAAATAAGGGAGAAATAACATTGATGGTGAACGTAGCTGGTACCTCCAGAGCAACAAGATTCTGCGTAATCGAAGGTGATATGAGATATAACGCCCTGCTTGGAAGGCCTTGGATACATGACATCAGGGCAGTACCATCGACTTTGCACCAAATGTTGAAGTTCCCATCGGTTGAAGGGGTGGGTCACCACCATTTATGGAGAGGAGCATGCAGCGAGGGAAATGTTCGCGATAGAAGAAAAAACATCAAAGTCCGCCGATCACCAACAGAAAGCCAAATAGCAATTACAAAAGCCGCCCTCGAACGACGAATTTGAGGGAAAGCAACCGGATGAAGATGATTTCGGGGTACCTCGATCCTTTGTTGCCCCCGATGAAGCTGATGCAACCAAATCAACGATCGAAGAGTTAGAACAAATCTCAATCCGTCACGATGCGCCCGATCGGAAGGTATACCTGGGCTCGGGTTTGAACTCCGAGCTCAGGGGTAAATTACTCTCTTTCCTTTCGGCTAACGAAAACTCTTTTGCTTGGTCCCATTTGGATATGACAGGCATACCACCGGAGATTGCGACACATAAGCTGAGTGTCGATCCCAAATGCCGGCCGGTCAAGCAGAAAAGGAGGCCCCAATC
>MCJB01001568.1:0-14842 GCA_002018475.1 Nicotiana obtusifolia | reverse complement strand
AAATCTTCAGAGTAAATTAGTACATCATCAATATAAACAAATGACATGTAACTATATGGATTGAAGATATTATTCATCATATTCTGAAATTCAGAGGGGGCATTCTTGAGCCCAAAAGGCATTACATTCCATTCGTATTGACCAAATGGAATGTTAAACGCTGTTTTTTATCTATCCTTTTCAGCAATTTGAATTTGCTAGAAGCCAGACTTCATATCAAATTTACTGTAAAGGTTAGCTTTGTAGGTTCTTTTTAAAAGATCCCTTTTATTAGGTATTGGATACCTAATCCATTTAAGAGCAGTGTTTAGAGGTTTGTAATTGATTACAAGCCTTGGTGCACCGCGCTCCTTTTCTGCGGCATTGTTTACGTAGAACGCCGAGCAGCTCCAAGGAGATTTAGAGGGTCTAATAATCTTATTTTCAAGAAGATTATTGATCTCCTCTTTACAAGTTTCCATTAGTGATTGATTCATTTGAATAGGCCTGGCTTTAGTTGGAATGGCCTGTTCACTGAATCCTTCTACATATGGAAGTGTAATCGTATGTTTCTTTCTTTCCCAGAAAGCATGAGGTAAGTTAGAACATACTTCTTTCTCAAACTGAGATTTGAGATTTGAGATTAGCGATCTTGGATATCATTTTCGGGGTTTTTAAAACTTGCTCAATTCTTTTCACCTTGATATCTTCTTTTAAGAAATCAATGTGTTGCGAAAGTTTATTGATTCTGAAAACTGTCTTTTTACGAATGAATTTGCTTTCATTAGGTGAAAGTGTTTTCACAAAGGGAATAAAAATGTCTTTGTTATAGACAGAAGCATGAATACCATCAAAACCAATGGTATATGCTTTGAGTTGAGTAATGAAGGGAGTTCCTACGATGATATCTTCAATAACTACAAAGTCATTGACAAAGCAAACACCATTTATATAGATATGAGCTTTGGATAACTTATAGTTAATCGTCATTTTCTCACCAGTGGTGGAATAGAGACGTGAAGAACTCCGTTCTAGATACTTAGTAGGCACGAGCCCTTTAGAGATGCAATTTTGATCTGCACCACTGTCAAACAAAGCTATTCTTTCAATAACTATGTCTTTGTTGACATATAGTTTAATAGGAACGTGGTCGCCTTGAGGTCTAATGGAAGAAATAGAAGTGATTTCTAAGGGTTCATCTTCAGTAGGATCTTCTAAGTATTGCGGTTTCAACGTTCCTTCACCAGATAGCTCTTTAGTTTCCCTAAGAATCTGGTCAGTGATTACGTCTGTTTCGACTTTATGAAGACGAGATTTGATTTCCTTAATTTCTGTTTTAAGGATCGAGACCTCATTTTTGAGATCGGAAATAGAAGGCTCGGAATTCTTTTCAAATTTGTTCATGATTTGTTTCATGCTGAAAGGTTCTATTTGAGGCTTGGGTTTTTCAGAAGTTAGAACTAAATTTTTTAGTTCTATAAGATCTTTTCTTCGAGTTTCTTCATCGTTGATATGTTCGATGATGTCGAAGAGTACTTCTTTAGAGTCATTTGTGAGAACACAAATAGAATTATCCTTTAAAGGACAATAGATTTTATCAGGAGTTGATCCATCGGAATTTGAATCATCAGATTTGTAAGCGATATTGATGAAATCTTCGTCACTATAGTCATCATCAGAATTGTCACTAATTGATGACTGAGAGTCTTCAGAAGCAGATTCTATTTCACTAAGGATAGAATAGAGTTTGGTTTTGGTCTCTTCATCTAATGCGAGACAACTAATCTTCTTTTTCTTCTTACTAGATTTGCATTGACTAGCACGATGACCAATCTTTCCACAATCCCAACAAGTATCAGAAGAATCCTTCTTTTTAGAAGGTCGTTTGTACCTATATTTCTTTCTAGGCTTGATTTCTTCTGTTTTGTAAGAAGATCTTGAAGGCTTTTTAGCCTTCTTGTGACGTTTGAGTTTGGACTCAGACTTGCTTCTTTTTGAAGGAGCAGAGATAGAAGGATAGTCGAAATCTTGGCAGAAGGATCCCAAGTCTCGTTTTGATTGAAGATGATCTTTCTTAAGCTGATGTTTGAGCTTAAGATAGTTGCATAGTTCTAAAGCTACAAGGTTTATGAAGCTAGCGATGTCTCCATAAGTCATTTGACTATATGGAATTTTTCCTTCGCAACGGTCACGGATTTTTGTCCTTACTTTCTCAGCAAAGTGAGAAGTAAGTCCGCAGATAAAGCGTTCTTTCCAGAAATCGCTATTGCAATCATTTCTAAGCATGACTTTAGTGATGAATATATCTCTATACCATCTAAAGTCAGAGAGCTTAGGACACTTGAGATTGTTGAGTATTTCTAAACTCCTATCTTGAAAGAGTTTAGGTTCACCAACAAAGTGTTTAATGATTTGATACAATAGAGTTGCACAAGCATCTTCTCTATGTACCTGAGTTGGGATCGAAACTCCATCTTCAACTTTAATGACGGTTTCGATAGAAGTGGCTTCAAGTATATTGTGTTTGATATCTTCTGAGACGTAGTTGTCCCACCAATGTTTTAGAACACCAGTGAAACCTGCTATAATCATTGTGGCACTATGTCTATCTGAAGAGTTCCTAATTTTATAGGCAGTGATACAAACTCCCATTTCATGAAGTTTGTTATGGATTTGATGTTCGGCAAGACCATCAATATTCCATTCTGTAATGCTTCTTCCTTCATGAGAACTTGTAGAAAGAAAAGCATATTCTTCAAACTGCATATCTGGGAAGGAGGGCCTAGCATAGTAGTTTTTCCTAGAATGATATCGATCATTTCCTAATCGACTAATTGAGGAGTCTTCGTCTTTAATAGCTTTCACTCCTGAAGAAGAAGGCTTATCTTTAAGACTAAGAGTAGAAAGTTTCTGATTGATACGTTCTAAAAGATTTTTAGATACATCAGTTCCTTATTCAGAAAATCTACATCTGATATTGCGTCTTCTTCCAAGAATCAAGAAGAAGAAGACAATTCTAAATCAAAGATTCAGGGTGTAGATTTTTCGATAGATATACCTAAAATCTTCTATGACAGACTTCGCAGTAGTCCTACTCCTAGCGAAATGATGCCTCCGCAACTAGATGCTTCGCTCACAACTCTTAAATCAGAAAGCAATTTCACACCTGATTTAAAGGAATTGAGAACTCTCTGGAATCATCCAAAGAATCAAATAAAGAGAAATTGGAATGATAAAGATGTTGATCAGAGAATCTTCTCCAAAATAGATTGGGTTTTTATAAATGATGTGTGGCTGGAATATGCCTAGAGCCATTCTTTTGCCGGAAGAGAGGGGCGGAATACATCATTTGAAGGGTGTAAAATGTTCAAAGTGGTGAAGAAATTGAAATCCTTAAAGAAGACACTCAAGCTGCCTAATTCAGACTGCTTTAGCAATATTGTAAACGAAGCTAATGAGGATAGGAAGCTACTGAAGGAGGCTCAGCAACAATTGCAGAGAGATCCTACCAACAGGGCTCTACAACAGTATGAATTGGGAATATATTACAGGTTCAGGAAATCCTCATACTTAGCCGAAATATATCTACAACAGAGAAGCAAAGCAGTATGGATAAAGTTGGAAGATGACAATACAAAGTACTTCTACTCTATGATAAAACATAGGAAATTGAAGCACTCCATTACTCAGCTAAAGGATAGTACAGAAGAATGGCAGAATACGCCTGAAGACATTGCTAGAATATTTGTCAAGTATTATGAAGATTTGTTAGGGAGGAGAGATGATTCAAGCACACGAGTAAACAATAGAGTACTACAGGAAGGAACAATACTTACTATTGATCAACAGATGGAGTTGTTGCAACCTTATACTGATAAGGATGTGTAAAAAGGCTTTATTTAGTATTGACAGGAATACAAGTCCCGGGTCTGATGAGTATGGTAGTGGATTCTTTTGAGATGCGTGGGACATTATTGGAACAGAAGTTGCAGAAGCAGCACTTGAATTCTTTCAGAATGGCCAACTGTTGAAGCAGATTAACAGTACAAATATTGCCCTTATTCCCAAGATAGAGGTTCCTGAATGTGCAAGCCACTTTCGACCAATTTCTTGATGCAATGTAATCTATAAGTGTATTTCTAAAATGATCTGAAACAGACTAAAGAAGGCAATTAATTACTTAGTAGCAGACAATCAATCAGCTTTTGTTGAAGCGAGATCAATGATGCACAATGTCTTAATATGTCACTATTTATTAAGACATTACAATAGGAAAACTTCACCAAGGTGCTTACTGAAGATTGATCTTCGAAGGGCATATGACATGGTTAATTGGGAGTTTCTTAATGAAGCTTTGGAGGGATTTGGATTTCCAAGAAAGTTCAGATACTTAATCATGACATGTGTTTCATCTACGAAGTTCTCTGTTAAAATAAATGGTGAAAGCCATGGTTTTTTTAAGGAAGGAGAGGTCTACGACAAGGAGATCTTATGTCTCCTCTTTTGTTTGTTCTTGTAATGGAATATCTCTCAAGGATATTGAAGATAGCAAGCAGATTATCTGACTTTGGATATCATCCTATGTGCAAGCCGGCCAAACTTACACATATTATTTTTGTAGATGATCTGATGCTTTTCTGTAAAGGTAACGTGAGTTCAGTAAATTGCCTCATGGATGATTTAGTGCCACTACTGGATTGATTGCAAATATGGATAAATCCAGCATCTTCTTGGCTGGAATAGATGATAACACTAAGGAGCAGCTACTTCAAAGAACAGGATTTGCACTGGGTGTTTTGCCTATGAAATACTTGGGGTTTCCACTCTCATCCAAGAAATGGAATAAAATGGACTGTCACCAATTAGTGGAGAAGATTACACACAGAGTTAAATTCACCTATTCCAGAGAGCTATCCTATGCTGGGAGACTTCAGGTGATAGAAGCAGTGCTATTTTCCATCCACAGTTTTTGGAGTTCAGTGTTCATTCTATCTACTGAAGGAGGTGGATAAGATCTGTAGGGAATACTTATCGGGAGGATCAGTTGACAAGAAAAGGGTGGCTTTGTTATCGTGGGAAAAGATCTATCAACCTAAGAAAATGGGAGGTTTAAATATTAAGGGGTGCAAAGAGTGGAACATTACATCTGTAGGCAAACTAATCTGGCAATTGCAAGTAAATAAGGAATCGTTATGGGTCAAATGGGTACATAGCATTTACATGAAGACAGAAACAAATTTCTAGGAACATAAACCACCGATGAATTGTAGTTGGTATTAGAAGAAACTCAACTCCCTAAAAAAAAGAATGCAGGAATGGTATGTACAAGGAAGAAATGAGCTTACAGTGAATGGTGAGTATTCGATTACAAGGAGCTATTTGGATATAATTGGCAGTCACTCTAGGATGAGAATAGCTGAACTTGTATGGACTGCTATGGCACAACCTAGCATAGATTCATAATGTGGTTAGCAATTCATGGAAGGATGTTTACAAAGGAGAGGCTGCTTAAGTTGCAGATACCAGTCGAAAATGTGTACTGCTGTCTCTGTGATGCACAAGTGATAGAAGCAAATACACATTTGTTTGGGGAATGTGATTGGTTCCAGACTGTCAAACAAGAGGTGGTGCAATGGCCGGAAATACAGGTTCGGCCAGGTGATTTTAGGCAAGTTTTAGAAAGTTTCAAACAGAAGCAATGGTCGTGACTCAAAAAAGAGCTGATGACAAGCAATATGGGGGGCTCTACTATACCACACTTAGAAAGTTAGGAACTGGAGATTGTTCAAAGGAGTAACTGTACATAGATCAGAGATAGTGTCACAGATTAAAAAGGATGTAGTGGTTAGACTAGCATCATATAGAACATCTCGTAGAGCTAGGAGATGTAGAGGATTAGTATATAAGCTTCTGTGTAACTAGCGTTCTATTTGTTTTTGTTCAGATCTGTTTTGCTGGAGGCCTAAGTTCTGCTATGTGGAATTAGGTGCTCTTTATTTGTAATTGATTTGGTTCGTCAATGGTAATTCACAATGGTTACCAAAAAAAAAAAAAAAAAAAATTACTTTGATAGAATTTTAACTTAAAACCTCTTCATCTCAACACCTCGAGAATTTGAACTTAAACGACTAGGGTAAAACTTTAGTTGCAAAAAGGAAAAAAGGTACATACACTCCACAAAATATTCATTACCTAAGGAAGTTGCGGCCATCAATTTGAACAACAATGATATTCGGGTACATCCCTTCATCTTCGACCTCGAAACACTTAACGTATTCATAATTGCTGTTTGCCATCCCCAAATGCCACTATAATTAAATTGATGTGAATTTATAAATGTGATGGAAACCTTTATCGACTGAAAGAGGGCGGCTGCAGGAGGAGTGACGTCGAGGATTTTGGATAATGACGGCGGCAATGAGCGCTGCTCCGGCGGGATGGGGAACTGAAAGCTTGTTTAAATTTGTTTAACAAATGTAGTTGTTAGTTCCACTTCATAATAATAACGGCCAAAGCCAAATGCCGCTTCGTAAATTGGTTTTCTTGTAAAAATAACACATATTGTTTTGATATTATTAATTTCTTAATTTCTTGTTTGTTAGAATTTTCTAATTTATGTATAACTAATATAATATTATTTATATACAGAGCAAACCATGGCATTAGCAATGCAATAATTTCTAATACATGAATAAATATATATAAAGTCAAAATTGTCCTTTCAAACCCTACTTCAAATCCTTTTTAAAGAATATGAAGGATATTTTTGTAAACAAATAATTTTTTATAAAAATTATACAATACGTGTTATTACACCACACCTATTCAATTTGTACACCCTACCAAACAACCCCTTTAAGCTTAAACTTGGACTGAAACACCTATACTATTCAAACTTCCTACTTACCAAACACTTCTTCTAACAATTAGCCAAAAAAATAAAAAAATATAATATACTCGTGATCACATGGCAAATAACTTGTATGGACTGCTATGGCACAACCAAGGCAGAGGTATGGCAAATTTGAATGTGGCAGTCATCTTTTGAAAAGCTAAGTGATGCAAGGTTGAAATTGAAGAGAAGAAAACCAAAGCTACATGTCACGTCCGTAGTCTTGAACTAAGTGCACGTGCGGCACTTGACAATTCGCTCACGATCTTGCACAACTTGCTCACATTCTTGCTATGCCAAGTCAGCCTTACCACACTCAAGATCGCTAAGGGAATGTTAGAACACAAGAAAATTGCCAAAGGAAGCTTTGTATTAGAGAAAACTTGAATTGTTTGCTTGGTAAATTACAAATGGATAACCCCCTTTATATTCTAGTTTCATAGGGGCTAGTGAGTAAATAATAATTATTACACAAGGCCCTTATTATTTACAAGTAAGTCCCTTGTCTAGAATATTCTAGCTAGCTAGAATCTTCTAAGGACTTTCCTAGCAATTCCATATGGTTCTAAGGTTTCCATGAGAAATCTCCATATTTCTCTAGAACCTTCCCACATGTGCTAGTTTATTTCATATGCAAGCTTCCATGTAGCATTAATATATGCCAAATGGCACCTACGCGGCATGATGATGTGGCGGGTCATGACACTCTCCCCCACCTAATTTTGTGCCGCCCTCGGCACAAAGCATCGACACGTACGCTCGCACCTCACCTTGGTGTCGCCGGAGATCTTTGTCCATTAGCCATGATGCTCTATTGAGTGGTTCGCCTTCCTATGTCACAAGGTACTGGTCACCTCTCTTCTTACTCCGTTTGTACTTTGGACGGCTAGCAATGATGGCCTCGATCCTCTGCCCATCGGATGCCTCTCCTTGCTCTTGGCCTGAATCTCCCCATGACTCAACCAAGTCTAGCAGCTTCTCAAGCATCGGGTCCATGCTTCCACTCCCTATTTGGCTCCCCTCCGTGGTCACAACCTTACTGGCAAACTTGACCCCTTTGCTTGGTGCATCGTCCAAGTCCGATAGCGTGCCATCACTTTGTAACTTGCCATCCTCTTCAACTATGTCCGCCTACCTTTTCTTGCTACCACCATGCTCCATTTGCATGGCACCGAGATAGGCTTTGGAATCCTCTACTTTCGGCTTTGATTCCAAGAGCATCCCCCCAATGTAGGTGATTTCTCCTGTATCAGCCTTATATGCTTGAGCAAAGTTCCCTATCATTGTTGCAAGCTTCCCCAACTCTAGGCATTCACTTGCCTGATGTGATCCTTTACAGAAGTAGCACCCTCCGTTAGGCACGTACTTCCTACCGTTTTCTGGCCCCTTGCCATTTATCTTGGACCCATATCCGTTATGGGATGGCCCCTTGCCATTACCCTTGTATACCTCGGCTATGCCTTTCCCATTGTCCTCGTCGTGATCTCCCTCAACCTTCTCGGTCTTGCCTTCTTTGGACTTGGCAGGCTCCATCTTGAAGTCAACAAGCGACTCGGATTCCGCTATGGCCTCGTCCACCTTGGCTACTTGATGTCTTCTTAACTCCTGCTTTGCCGAATTTTGCAACCCATCCATGAAGTAGAAGAGGGAATCTTGCTCGGACAACGACGGGATTTGCAGCATTAAGGTAGTGAACTCGCGCACATACTCCCGAATCTTGGCCATCTGTCGGAGCTCCCTTAGCTTTCGCCTAGCCTCGTACACCACATTCATCGGGTAGAATTGCTTCTCCAACTCCTTCTTGAACTGCTCCCACGTCTCAATCTTGCATAGCCTTTCTCCATGTCAGCACACTTTCGATGACACCATAGGCAACCTCGGTCAAGTACATTGAGGCGTTGCATACCTTAACAACTTCGTCATCCTCCTTGACTACCTCAAAGTACTTGTCCATCCAAAGTAAGTCGCCCACCTCGCGTGCGTCCAGTGCACCTCCATGCTCCTTTTGCTTAGGGACCTTCACATTTGTCCCTTTTGCAAGTACCACGCCCTTGGTAATCCCGACCATGGTTCCCTATAAAGCTTCCTTCTAGCAATCTCTTGTATTCTTTCTAACATTCCTTTAGTCATAACCTTTGCTCTGATACCACTTTGTTACGTTCTTAGTCTTGAACTAAGCGCACGTGCGGCACTTGACAATTCGCTCACGATCTTGCACAACTTGCTCACGTTCTTGCTATGCCAAGTCAGCCTTACCACACTCAAGATCGCTAAGGGAATGTTAGAACACAAGAGAATTGCCAAAGGAAGCTTTGTATTAGAGAAAACTTAAATTGTTTGCTTGGTAAATTACAAATGGATAACCCCCTTTATATACTAGTTTTATAGGGGCTAGTGAGTAAATAATAATTATTACACAAGGCCCTTATTATTTACAAGTAAGTCCCTTCTCTAGAATATTCTATCTAGCTAGAATCTTCTAAGGACTTTCCTAGTAATTCCATATGGTTCTAAGGTGTTTCATGAGAAATCTCCATATTTCTCTAGAACCTTCCCACATGTGCTAGTCTATTTCATATGCAAGCTTCCATGTGGCATTAATATATGCCAAATAGCACCTACGTGGCATGATGATGTAGCGGGTCATGACATACAACTAAGAAATAAAATAGGCAAAAAGATAGGACAATTCTTTACTCTCCGTGTATGGTAGATCATGGCACCCCAAATAGTCCCTGTTATCTCCTTTTTGAGTTTACTCCAATGTCTTTGTTTCATCTCAGACTTTGCCCAACTCCCATACTTTGCATGTGTATGCCAGACCATTGTTCTACTATCAGTCTCAATTCATTTATCTATTTGCATTTATAAAACAGATGTGAGGAAGTTTCCTCTTTTACCTCATCATAGAGACAACATAAGTTGTTATCGATAGGTATCTGCAGTCAAGCCAGTCTCTCCTTAATCAGTAATCTGTCCTGGTTAGCCAACCATACTATTACCCTGTGTCTAGGTAGCATTGTTGAGTTCCATATTAGATCAGCAGCCTCAAGTTTCTGCATATCCCCTAGCATAGCATTGTAGCTTCTAGTGGCAGAATAATTACCACTAGGTGCTAAGCAGTACACATTATTATTATACCAATCTCTCATGCCTTGACTGAGTTCGGTTTCCTTCAGTACCAGCTACAATCAGCTTGGCTTATTATCGTCACGCCCCGACCTCGAGGAGCGCGAACGGCGCTCAACCGAATAAACCCAGTTGAGCAAGCCTAATTTGCATTAACCTCTAATCATTACTCATGCATGATTTACCATGACATAATTAGATCTTGACTTTCAAATTGAATACATTTGGCTCAATGGCCTAAAATTTTCCTCATGATGGATAATAGCTTTATAAATAATTGTAAATATTGTGAACATAGATACATGACAAAACTCAAAACTTTAAGCGCATAACCCACAGTGTACATGGAGCTTCTATGACAATAGATACCTAAATATATAAAATGAACTAGACCCATACACCCACTAAAACTGTAGCAGGCTCACCATAAGCTGAGTAGTGAAGAAGATCCTTATCATTCTGTAGAAGTATACCTGCATCCATTAAAAGATGCAGCTCCCCCGGCAAAAGGGACATGAGTACATGTGGAATAGTACTCGTATGTAAGGCAGTCAAAACAACATATAAAAATACGGTAACTAAAATAAGAGGCAGATAAAGTACATCAAGAAACTACGAAACATCCCATATAATCAAATTTTAAGTCTTATTATACTTGCATCATTCTAAATTTCTTTTAGGATCAACTGAGCCATATGAACTATACGTGGAATACATAATATAATATAATTGATACAAAATGTACAAACAACGCCAATGAAAGTGGCACCTATTGTCTGCGGCTGATAATGTCTCACTAGACTATTCATATCCCTTCTTATTTTACACCTATACATTTCATAGACCATCTTTTGTGTTTACATACCAAATTATACAACAATGCGTCTCATAGATCGTCCATAGTGTTCACGTATCGTATTATACACCTACGCGTCTCATAGACCGTCCAAAGAATTCACATATCACATTTCATCACCTAGCCTCAACCATGTTGCTTTACTTCTTTGTTGCAAAAACATTTCAGCCATATAAGAAGACCACCTAAATTTCTGGCACTTATCCTTCTCAATTGATTGCGGGTTTAGATCTCCTGGCCTCCCTTGCAGCTCTTTTTGTGCCTTTTCTAGAGCTTCTCTGTCATCATTTACTTCCTTTATAATGCTGCTGTGTTGGTACTTATTAAGCATTTTCAGTTTCATCTTAAGGCCTTCTAGTTTCTTGGCAATCTGAAACATCCTACATCCCTCCGTTTGTTCTTGACACACCACTTTTACAGTATTTATAAATTCAGGATGTTGAGACCATGTGTTACAATACTGAAATGGTTTCCTTCTAGTGTTCATCACATTCGACAGTTTTAAGCTCAATGGGCAATGGTCACTAATCCCCTCTTGCAGGAATGTGGCTGTGTATGCAGGTATATGGTCTAGCCATTCTCTGTTAACAAAGACCTAGTCTATTTTTGGATAAATGTCGTTGTCTCCTTGTCTGTCATTCCAAGTATATCTGCTTCTTCTTTGTGGTAGTTCAATCAGCTCAGCCATGTCTAAGCACTCTTGGAAGTCATACACTTCACTTAAGGTGATTGGGCTACCACCTAATCTGTCATCATTCCTTAGTACTGAGTTAAAATCACTAGCTATAATTCATGGTAGCTTATACCCTACACTTTCTGTCTTCAAATACTCTTATAACTCCTTCCTACTCTCCCTGCTGTTGTAAGCATAGATAGCAGTGAGGAGAAAAATCCTCTGTTGTGTGATGTCATACACCTCACAAGTAATAGTTTGAACATTCATACTTCCAAGTGTGACTTTGAAATAGTATGCTCTCCATGTTAGCCAAATCCTTCCATTATAATGCATCTCTAAATTAGTAAGCAACTTCCAGCCACTGAACATATTTTTTGCAATCTTTTCAATTTTACTGGCTTTGATCTTAGTTTCCAAAAGATCAATTAGACCAGCTTCCTGTCTATTGCAAAGGAGTTTCACCTCCTTTTGCTTATTTGGGCCATTCAGGCCCCTAACATGCCACATTAGTAGGCTATTCATTCCTGGAGGGAATGTTAGGATCACCATCTTTTACCACATCAGGTTTACTTGCTTGCATACTTTGACCAGTATCAACAAGGGCCTGGAAACTGTTAGAATTCCTGGTCTGCTGCACTACACTTGATTGTTGTCTATTTGTATGGTTTGGTGTAACCCACACTTATGTAGTCTTCCCCTTCAATCTACCGTCTGTTTTATTGTTTGTGCCTCCATTCTCTTTAGATTGTTGTACTATCGCTCTCGGTTAACCACCTGCTCCTTCATGTAGTTGTTTATCCCTCTTTTTAGGTTCCTCAGTTGCTTGTTTCTCATCCTTTTGTGCCTTCTGTGGTGCTTTCTTTTTCCTACACTCTTCTTCAACATGCTCATATTTACTGCAGAACTTACGAAGTGTAGGCTTCCAGTCATAAATTAGTTTTTGTTCTATTAAGTTCCCTTTTTCATTTCTAAACCAAATCTTCTCAGGCAAAACAACATCTACCTCTACTTTAATGAGCAGCCTGGCAAAGTTCAAGTGAGTCTTCTTTTTCGTGTTTTTATCTACCATTATAGTCCTTCCAATCAAACTGATAAGTTCCATCTCATTCAGAAGCCAAAGTAATTGGCATGTGCTTTGTTGAATTTCTTTGGTTGGTAGCCAATTTTGTTGAATTTCTTTGGTTGGTAGCCAACCTTGTTGAATGTCTTTGGTTGGTAGCCAACTTTGTTGAATGCCTTTGGTTGGTAGCCAACTTTGTTGACATTGAAGAAAAAGAAGGAAAAGTGTGTACAAATTGTCAAATATAGTAGGCTTTGGAGAGTGAGGCTTTGGCTATAAAAGGAGAGTTTCAACTCTCATTTCTACACACCAACAAAGAGAGAAAGAAAGAGTGAGGTTTCACAGACAAGTCTGTGAGGAAAAATAGAGAGAGAGGATATTATAGTGAGGTGAGAATATCAAAAGAGGGTTGTTTCTTTTGAGCGTTGTTGTGGTCTTTGGAGTATTTTACTCGGATCTACAAAGTGTAAAATTCCTTGCTATAGTGATATCAGTTGCTCGTCTCGGGCCGTGGTTTTTTTCCTTATTCAGAAGGGTTTTCCACGTAAAAATCTTGGTGTCATTGTCACTCTTTTATTCTTGTTAATTACCGTATCTCGGTGCTATATTATTATTCCGCTTTTATTATTGTGAATATTATTTCTGTAGGGGGTTTATTCACAACAACTGGTATCAGAGCACAGGTTCTGCTCGTTCACAGAAATACTATTCACTATCTGTAGTACTATACTCGGTGAAAAACAAAAATGTCAGGAGTAAAGTACGAGGTAGCAAAATTTAATGGAGATAGCGGTTTTTCAACATGGCAAAGAAGGATGAGGGATCTGCTCATCCAACAAGGATTACACAAGGTACTAGATGCTGATGCCAAAAAGCCCGTTACTGTGAAAGCTGAGGATTGGGCTGACTTGGATGAAAGGGCTGCTAGTGCAATTAGGCTGCACTTATCAGATGATGTGGTAAATAACATCATTGATGAAGACACCGCACGTGGCATTTGGACAAGGTTGGAAAGCCTATACATGTCCAAAACGCTGACAAATAAATTGTACCTGAAGAAGCAGCTATACGCCCTACACATGGGTGAAGGTACGAATTTTTTGTCACATTTAAATGTGTTTAACGGACTAATCACACAGCTCGCCAATCTTGGAGTAAAAATCGGGGAAGAAGATAACGCCATCTTGTTGTTGAACTCGTTGCCATCTTCGTATGATAATCTGGCAACAACCATCCTGCACGGTAAGACTACCATTGAGTTGAAGGATGTCACATCGGCTCTTCTACTCAATGAGAAGATGAGAAAGAAGCCTGAAAATCAAGGACAGGCTCTCATCACAGAAAGTAGAGGCAGGAGTTATCAAAGGAGTTCGAGCAACTATGGTAGATCCGGAGCTCGTGGGAAGTTTAAGAACCGATCCAAATCAAGAGCCAAAAATTGCTACAATTGTGATCAACCAGGTCACTTCAAAAGAGATTGCCCAAATCCAAGGAAGGGCAAAGGTGAAACTAGTGGCCAGAAGAATGACGACAACACGGCCGCCATGGTGCAGAACAATGATAATGTTGTTCTCTTTATAAACGAGGAAGAGGAGTGCATGCACTTATCAGGTCCAGAGTCGGAATGGGTGATTGATACAGCAGCATCTCACCATGCCACACCGGTAAGAGATCTTTTTTGCAGATATGTAGCAGGTGATTTCAGCACTGTAAGAATGGGTAACACAAGTTACTCAAAGATTGCCGGGATTGGTGACATTTGTATCAAAACAAATATCGGATGCACATTGGTTCTAAAAGACGTGCGACATGTACCTGATTTGCGGATGAACTTGATCTCGGGAATTGCATTAGACCGAGATGGATATGGGAACTACTTTACAAATCAAAAGTGGAGACTCTCCAAGGGATCATTGGTGATTGCAAAGGGAGTTGCTCGTGGCACATTGTACATGACAAATGCAAAAATATGCCAAGGTTAATTGAACGCGGCACAAGATGAGATTTCTGCAGATTTGTGGCACAAAAGGATGGGTCATATGAGTGAGAAGGGATTGCAGATTCTTGCCCAGAAATCACTCATTTCTTATGCCAAAGGTACAACGGTAAAACCTTGTGACTACTGTTTATTTGGTAAGCAGCATAGAGTCTCGTTTCAGACATTGTCTGAAAGAAAATTGAATATACTTGATTTGGTATATTCTGATGTTTGTGGTCCAATGGAAATTGAATCGATGGGCGGTAACAAAT
>MCJB01001566.1:13903-26559 GCA_002018475.1 Nicotiana obtusifolia | reverse complement strand
TAGATTTTTTTATCTTTACATTATCTAGAAGACTTCTAGAATTCTCTCCCAAAAAAATCTTCAAATAAAGTTGGTAATGTTTAAATAATTTAACACTTTTTTCATATCAAATAATAGTCTCAGTGGGAAGATCCCTTCCTCTTTTTGCAATTTGACATCATTAAGAGTTCTTGATTTGGCAAGAAACAATCTGAAAGGAGCAATTCCACAATGTTTGGGTAACCTGAGTGACTACCTCGAGGTTTTGGATATGCAACGTAATAGTCTTTCTGGGGATCTCCAAATAACTTTTAGAGTTGGATGTCGACTTACAAGCTTCAACTTGTATGGCAATAAGGTAGATGGAAAAATCCCAAAATCCTTAGCATATTGCAAAGAGTTGGAAGTTCTTGATTTGGGAAACAATCAACTCAATGACACATTCCCTATGTGGCTGGGAACACTTCCAAAGTTACAAGTTTTAAGCTTGAGATCCAATAAACTAAATGAACCCATCAGAGCTTCAAGGATGAAAAACTTGTTTCCTCAGCTTCAGATATTGGATCTCTCTTGCAACGCATTTACGGCAGAGTTGCCAACAAATCTTTTTCATCATTTCAAAGCCATGATGAGAACTAACCAAACAAAGAAAGCATCAAGAGGTGACTTACTATCTATCATTCATTTGGATTTATCTCTTTATTTTCTTTCTTTACAAAAAAGATTCTATAGGTGTGATGTAGAAATAGGAAGGAACACGTAGCCTGCAGTCCAGACTTTGGTCTGTTCAACAATTATTAATTACTAAGAAAAAGTTTCGTTGTAATATGGTCACTTAAACAATGTTCATCAAAAAGTGAAAGTAGCTTTCATTTGAACATTTCCATGGAAAGACTTAAAATATCTTTATTCATTTTGGAGTTGTCCGTTTCTTCCACTAAAGTTGCTAAATTTGATGCAAAATAAGGACAAGTTGTCCCAAATCCACGGCGATCAAAGTAAAGAATATTTTCTATAATCAAAAAAAGGATTATGTTCATTTAGAAACTTGATGTTTACATTCATATCATATGTACTTATCATAGTTAAGAATGACAAATTAATCTAAACACACATATTAAATGAATCAAAGACTAATATCAATCAAATAGTAGTAGCAGATAATAATATCAAAGAAAAGTATCCTCCTATATATTTGTGCGTAGGCTTTTTCTTAAATTCAGCAACCAACTTTTGAACTCCTTTTATGCAAAGATGGGCTACAAGCAACTCTCAGTTGTGCTCTTTATCTTTGTCTGTCATAAACTTGCTTTTTCTTCATCCACATTACCTCATTTGTGCAACAAACATCAAAGTATTTCCCTTCTAAAATTCAACCAGACGCTTACTGTAAGTCCCTATGCTTCTGCTTGGTGTGATTACAATGGTCATGTGAAAACGAGTACATGGAACATGAGCAGAGATTGTTGTTTATGGGATGGCGTGATATGCGATGAGTTTACTGGCCATGTCATTGAACTTGATCTCAGTTGCAGCAATCTTAAAGGGATTATTGATTCTAACAGCAGCCTATTCCAGCTTTCTCATCTCCAAAAGCTTAACCTTTCTTTTAATATCTTCTATCCTTCCGAAATCTCACCTAAATTTGGCAGATTTTCGAGCTTGACGCATCTCGATCTTTCTTACTCATATTTCACAGGTCAAATTCCTTCTGAAATCTCTCATCTTTCCAAGTTACAGTCTCTTTATTTATCAAGTAACTTCATTAGAAGAATGGCAGAAGATGATATGATGCTCAGTCTTGGACCTCACAATTTCAAATTGCTTCTTCAGAATTTGACCCAATTAAGAGAGCTTGCTCTTACAGATGTAAACATCCCTTCCACCCTTCCTCCAAATATCTCTTTTCATATAACAACTCTGAAGTTGGAATCCGCAGGATTGTATGGTATAATTCCAAAGAGTATTTTTCACTTACCAAACTTGCAAGTTCTTGCCTTGTTAGGATATAATCAGCTCTGTGGTTATTTTCCAAAGACCAAATGGAACAGCAGTGCATCTCTAAGGGAGTTAAATCTCTATGGCGTGAATTTTTTTGGTGATTTTCTGCCCGAATCTTTTGGCTGTCTAACCTCATTGCAGAGACTGTATCTTAGGTCTTGCAATCTCTCGGGACCGGTATTTCCGTCATCGGTATTCTCCCTTCCATCTCTACGTGTAATGTACTTGGATGATAACCACTTTTCCGGTCAGCTTGAGGATTTCAAGTACAATACATTAGTCCGGATTAATTTAGGACACAACCAGTTGCAAGGTTCTCTTCCCAAGTCACTTCAGAACCTCGTGAATCTAGAGGAGCTTGATCTTACATCTAACAATTTTAGTGGCAATGTAGATGTCAGCATCTTTTCAAACCTCAAACAACTTACCAATCTAGATCTTTCACATAATAGTATTTCGCTGACCAATGAAAACAATGTCAGGTCTACCTTGCCCGAATCTCTTATAGATTTATACTTGTCCGGTTGTGAAGTAAACGAATTGGACTTTTTGAGATCAGCAAAGAATCTTGAGTGGTTGGATCTTTCATATAACAAGATTCAAGGAGCAATTCCTGATTGGGCATGGTCCAATTGGATGCACTCACTGAATACTCTTAATCTATCCCACAATATGTTGACAAGTATTGACCATATGTCATCATTTTTTAAACTACACACACTAGATTTGCGATGCAATTTTCTTCAAGGATCGCTACCTATTCTACCGTCGTCTCTATGGTATTTTTTCATATCAAATAATAGTTTCAGTGGGAAGATCCCTTCTTCTGTTTGCAATTTGACATCATTAGAACTTCTTGATTTGGCAAGAAACAATCTGAAAGGAGAAATTCCACAATGTTTGGGTAACATGAGTGACTACCTCCAGGTTTTGGATATGCAACACAATAGTCTTTCTGGGAATCTCCAAATAACTTTTACAGTTGGATGTCGACTTACAAGCTTCAACTTGTATGGCAATAAGGTAGAGGGAAGAATCCCAAAATCCTTAGCCAATTGCAAAGAGTTGGAAGTTCTTGATTTGGGAAACAATCACCTCAATGACACATTCCCTATGTGGCTGGGAACACTTCCGAAGTTACAAGTTTTAAGCTTGAGATCCAATAAACTACATGGACCCATCAGAAATTCAACGATGAAAAATTTGTTTCCTCAGCTTCAACTATTGGATCTCTCTTGCAACGCATTTACAGCAGAGTTGCCAACAAGTCTTTTTCATCATTTCAAAGCCATGATGAGAACTAATCAAACAAAGAAGGCACCAAGAGTTGGATATTATTACGATGACTCGGTAACTATTGCAACAAAGGGACTGGAGCTTGAAGTTGTGAGAATCTTGTCTTTGTACACCACTATCGATCTTTCAAGTAACAAATTTGAAGGACATATTCCTAATCTTCTGGGAGATCTCATAGCACTGCGTTTGTTGAATTTGTCTCATAATGGATTGCAAGGTGATATACCATCATCGCTCGGATATTTATCTGTAGTCGAATCATTGGACCTCTCATTTAACAAGCTTTCAGGAGAGATACCACCACAACTTGCTTCTATGACGTCGCTTGCATTCTTAAATCTCTCCCACAATCATCTCCAAGGATGCATTCCTGAAGGACCTCAATTTCATACCTTTGAGAGTAACTCATACGCAGGAGGTAATGATGGATTGCGTGGATTTCCAGTTTCGGAAGGTTGTGGAAGTAGCAGGATGCCCGAGACTAACAACACAACACACGTTTTGGATGAAGAAAGCACTTCTGAATTTCTCAATGATTTTTGGAAAGCTGCTCTTATGGGATATGGAAGTGGACTAATTATTGGATTATCCATAGCATATATCATGCTTTCAGCTCGAAATCCCAATTGGCTTTCTTGGATTGTTGAAGAGTTGCAACAGAAAATCACCATGAGAAGGCGTAAGAAGCAGCGAGCCCATCAAAGGCACTACAGAAGAAGAAGATGATGAGATTTCAGGTATATATTCATATTAAGCTCTATCTCTGATTTTTTTTCTTAGTTTATATTAACTGCTGTTTTAGGAAACAACCTCTTTCAAAAATGCAGGGTAAAACTGTGTTTAATAGACCTTTGTGGTCCAGGACCGTCCCTGGACCCCGTGCACCGGGCTGCTCTTTTTTATATTAACTGGTATTGTATGTCTTCATTTGAAAATTTCTTGCTTTAGTAGGTTGCTAAATGTATCTTTATTAATGAATTAAATGTAGGCAAAGAATGTGTCCAGTTGAAATACCAGGTAAATTACAGTATCGTTTGAGGGCCCTAATACTTTATTGCTTTTTCTTGAAGGAAGAACAAAGACTTTATCATAATTGATTTTATTTTTCCTATAAGAAAAATATAGATTCTTGGAGGAAAAATATTGTGACTTCTATAAATTCAAAATCCCTTTTCCCATTCAGGGGGAAGTGCTCTCTTACCAAGGATTTTTCCATACCCAGGACTCGAACCCGAGATCTCTGGTTAAGGGAAGAGCGACTCCGTCCATCTTTTGGTGGTGAAGTAATGGATTTGGTAATTATTACAATCAATCGTTTATATCTTCTAGCTTTCCATTATATAGTGTAGAGTAACATCAGAGGTATATAAGCAGAAAAGAATACCACGGAAAAAGAAGAGTGCTAAGGCTCAAGTCTTTAATATATTTCTTTCTGTCGCAATTTATGTGTTATACTTTACGTTTTAGCATGTTGAAAAAGAATATCATACTTCTTTATCTAGAAATAATTTAACTTTAAACTTCTAACTTTACCCTTATTAAGATGATTTATCACCACAAAAATGTCTATGACTTATTTTAAACCACAAGGTTGAAAGGTCTTTCTTTCTTTTTTAAATTTAGTTCCAAGACAAATACTTTCACATAAATTAGAACGGACGGAATAACATATAGAGTCTGTCTAATGAGATGGTGGGAATGTTTAAATTTAAAAAAATAAAAAGGAAAGAAAAAGGAAAAAGAGTTGATTAGTAGAAAGGTAAGTTTTCACAAGTACACCAATGGGAAGCAAAAATTGCAAACAGAAAACATGAAAATAACAAAAATGCACCATATGTTGGACATTACTAGGAGTAGATCAATCGAACAAGATTATAAAGCATAACTGGGACAGTCAAAATGTAAAATACCCGCCAGTATAATAACAGCAAGCTAATTCATGGGAAATCCTAGGCATGAAATATAGACATACAGCATACTGAAAACAGAAAGCTGCATTATCCTTCTTTTCCCTTCAACTTTTTAGGGGATTCATATAACAGGATTTTCAAAATGGATTAAGACGATAGACTAACGCAAGTAAAGATCTTGCACTTGATAACTACTACATTACTTGCTCCATCCTGTCGATCCCAACAGCTAAGAACTGTTACATGCAATTAATTGTGACAAGCCAACAATCTCGTCTGTTGCTGTATCAACCATAGGCATACTATTTGTGTTGTGGACGTTTCATTTTGAGGAGATGAGAAATACCAGCTACAACATGCAGTCGGCTGCTTGGAACACCCGTCTTTGCAAGTGCCCTCCCGTATTTGTCCAGTAGAACGAAGCAAGGAACATACTTTATGTCATAATGGAGAAGCTAAATTTACAAACAAAAAGAAGTCAATCAAACAGCAGAAACAATTCTTCTTTGATTTAATTACTTCATCTCGACTTTCCCTCCTTTTCTAAAGTGTGGTTTAACTTAGCTATCACCACAGAGTGACTTTCAATTATATAAATGAACTTAGTAGTCACCACAGAGTAACCAACCTCAACACAATAGAAGGTGCAAAGGACTCTGCAATGCTTTTAAGCTCCACTTAGAATGAATGCTATGAGTTGTTACATTGAAAAAACTTCAAAAGACAGAGATCTAGCGGAACTTAAAGCATAAAGCCTAATCTGTAAAAAGACTTTCTGCCTATTACCTTGCCAATTGAAGGGTGACCACTTAATTTCAATTCTTCTCTGACAATATCTTGCAGTTTTACGTACCACATTGAAAAGATATGTTGTCTTAAAAAATTTATCAGATCAATGCAATGCCCAGATTGCACTAAATCTCGATCAATTGATTCATGAAGGTAACTTAACATAGTTATGATATCTTTATATATGGTAAAAGAGTCCAATACTCAGTACTGAGTGCAATCAACACATGTCTAGTTTTGAATTAACAACTATTCCATGATTATCAAGTATTGATATAAATAACCTTTCAATACAGAAAGAAGAAAAGAACCATATCAACAACCAAACAACAAAAGAATGAGGCCCCTCTCAATTCTTGGAGTATGCAAAATCTAATACACATCCGTCCAACAACAAAACATAAATAAACAGACTTGCAGAAGAATACAATGTATAGAGTATTAAGAGTACCTCAGGCAACCATTGGTCATTCTCTGCATCAGCCATAACAATGTTGAGCCAGTCAGAGTTACTGTTCTCAACCTCATTAACAAAATTAACCAAAGAATTGCAGAGCCGGCACTTGGGGGAGTAAAATTCAATTACAGTACCCTCCTTTCCACTGGCCAAGGCAGACGCGAACGCACTCTGCTCGGCCTCTGCTTGGTCTGCAGGAGTCAATTTCTTCATCAACTTCAAGGTAGTGTTTTGGCCGACGCCACCATTCGATGGGAAATGGAATTCAGGTGATAAAGGTTGGGCTTTTGATATATTTTGGATGAAATTAAACACTCCAGAGCCAATATTCTTGAATGGTTTGAATAACCAGGGAATTTCAAAGGTACAAGGCAGAGGGGTTTTAGGGTTTTGGTTATGGACATCCCATGGCCATTTTAAGCAAAAGAGAGAGTGCTTCGATGTAGATTCCATCTGTTCCAAGAATTACACGTATTTACATCACAATAACAAGCTGACATTCTTCAGCTACTCACTTGCAAGGCATTGTACCAGGAACAAGCACCTACTCTGTGCTGCAACAACATGACAAGCAAACATGAACACACATAATCTGAAAAGATAATAAGACAGGTTATAACTACTAACTTGACAAATGACATATTAGTCGTTATACTGTTTGTTGTACCAAGATAATTTAAAGGTCAAAATTATGAAATATTGACCATCAAAATGATCTACTTAGGGATCATTTTGATGATGGTTTGGAATAAGTAATCGTAGCATAATATAGTGTTTGGTTGACCATGTAAGAAAAAAATCATCACCACATAAAAAATCCTGTGTTTGGTTTGGCGGTATTAAATAACACATGCATTAAGTTATGCGAAAATCTATGTCTTATTTTATTCGTGACAGAACGTGGAAAATGAATTCATGTATTAGTAAAGCTGATTAAACAATTTAAAGATAAAAAATGCCCTTTTAGAGTAAATAATTCATGTATTACAATCTCCTCATTATTAATCATTGCATAACAATTCTTTCATTATTAATCCTGCATAAAGAATCCTTGCATTATAATCCCCGTACAATGAGTATGTGAACCAACACTGATGTGACTATGGTTTACTTGAGCCGGGGTCTATCAGAAACAGTGTCTCTGCCTGGTGTGCATACACACTAATGAGTATGTGAACCAGACGCCCCTAATTCAATGTCTTTGCTACAAAGCTTAATCATTTGATAGTATTTCTATCCTAATTCATGAAGTACACAGTTTAACCATTTTACACTTTCTACACTAATTTATACATATTATCTGAAATATTATCTCCGAACTCAAATACACTTTTCTGTAAACGAAGAGGGTAGAAAACAAAGCATTACAAAAAGGGAATTAAGGATTTTGGCTCGGACTTATGAGACATAGAGGGAAAGCGAGAGAAACTTACATCTGTTATCGCCGGTAAGGATTTGACCGGAGGAGCTCGCCGCTGAGGGTGTAATTTGATATTCGGTCTCGAATTTGGGTCCGGATTTCGAAGTACACCATTGCTTAATTACACCTTCTCTTATTTTTCACTTTTTTTCTTTCAAACCGTTGACAATAAAAAATATTTATGCACGTCGTTTGGTAGGCGGTACAAAGTAGAATAATTTCTTTATAAAAATTTAATCCGTCTAATATAATATTTGGTTGTTTAATTTAATTTATATATACCTAATACATAGATTACTTATACCTCATAGGAGGGCTTAGCTAATATCAAGGAAACCAAGGGACATTGCGTAGCTAATTTTTAATACAATAAATCAAAATAAAAAATAATTCCAGCACTACAATTCATGCATTACTAATCCCTGCATTACTTGTGTTCGTACCAAACGACCCCTTATAGTATTACATTATACTCCTAGCAATTTATTTAACATTATTTTTTATAAATCCTTGACAAAGAGAATGATACATTTTAAGTTGGGACAACATTTAGGATATACATCAAGCAAATAAATACATATAGACATGGGCAAGTTTAACCTTAAGCTTATGAATTCCTGTGAATTTAGTAATTTTTGTCCAAATTTTGTATTTATATTAAAAAATTTATTAAATATTTAAAAATATTTAATCTGTTCTTTCTCTTTTTTAAATATCTAAAAAAAAACAATGACACTTTTCTGTTTTGGCAAAGTCTTTTTTATTATTTTCTTTGTGGAATATTCGAGTATTAAGATAAAATTAAATAAGAAATTATTTAACAGCCCCCTGTGAAAGAGCAGAAAGTGTAAAATAAAAAGTTATTAAGATAGTTCTTATGTGGATATAATAGTAACAGGAAAAAAATATTATCTGCACTCGATATTACTTATATTTTGACTTTTGAAATATTTATAGTTTCGAATCGAAAGTTATGAGTTCTATTGCAACCCCCGACTATAACAATGAATCTGCCCATGCAAATAGATTTCAAAAATATTATCAAATCTAACTACTTAATTGGCTTTTGGACTAGTATATCCACAGTCATATTTCATTGTTTTTCTTTTTTTTTTCATTTTTTATATTAATATTTTTTACTTATGAGATTATACTGGATTTATTCTTATTATTTTATTATTTTCTTTTACTTTGTTCTTGATTGTGTCCTTCAAGAATGAAAAATTCTTACTCACACTTCATGATTGCGTCAAATTAAATAATTTATTCTAAAAAAATAGGTATTTAATATCTATATGAATAAATATATAATATTCTATGATTTTATATTTTCCAACAATACGGCCATATGGTGCCAAATTGCCAATGACATGTTATTTTGTCACCTCTATTGCCAACCGAGTGAGTTATTTCTCACAGTTTTCTTTCATTTTTTGTGCATTTTTCCCCTATTGTTTTGTGAAAGCACAAGTTAAAAAGTACTTTCTCCTAGCACAATTTAAAGAGGAAAGACTTACAAAATTACATTTTAATTTTATCCCAAAAAAAATGTATTGTACGGATCAAGTAGCATCGAAACGATCAAGTAGTCGCGGATCAAGTAGCATGCACATTCAAACGACTATAGGACACAGTGACAGTTTTCACACCCATTCGCTGGAAAATTATACTGCATAGCTAGGTAAAAGAATCTATATGGACTTCCTCGCTTTTACTTCTTTATATTTAGACACCGCTTGATGAAAATACGGGCTCTGTCACAAGTAGGACATATTCTATCCTTACCACATTCATTCTATTGAAGCTAAACAAATAAAGGTCTTTCAAAGACTAACATTCAATGTTTATTGCTTTCTTAATATCAAGTATATCTGGTAAAGAAATAGGCATCTAGTTAACAGTTTAACTCAGAAAACTTCCCAAGAACAAGGAGAGAGGCTTTCATGAGAAAACAGAACAAAGAGAACAGATTCTACAACACTGAGGAGAACTAGCATACAGATATTTAATCTCATACGTGGGGTCAGGGGTGGGGAGAGTAGTATGTACGCTAACCTTACCCCTACTCTATAGAGGCAGAGAGGTTGTTTCCGATAGACTGTCAGCTTAAGGAACAGTAAAAATAAAGCAACAAACAGTAACAGCGGCAAGAGGTACAGAATGACCAACTGCAAAATTTCTGCACGATAGGACAATACACATGTGCGCATGTGCAAATATGTGTGTGGTGTACGCACAAGCAGGAACTCAGTCTAGAAACAGATGCCGAGTCTGGTGACCAGTTGATAGCAAAGTTTTTGAATCTGCAAAGGAAAAGCAGGGGGAGACAGAAGTTGTTGGGAGCTACTGCTGGTTCAGAGCTTTGGCTGCTTCAAACAGAATAGTTTCGAAAAGGCTCACCTTTTTCAAAAGCCACATTTGCACGCATAAGAGAGCATAGAAGGAAATATATCTCTTTTTTATAACAACATCGAAGTAAATGTATGTAGATCAAGGGACCGTCCTAAGTGAAATACTGAACTAAACAAAGTACAAGCGGCGACATTATGCTTCCAAAATAAAAAATAAAAAATGGGGGAATAATAAAATAGTGTTTAATGATATCATGGACATACGAACTGCTGCAGGCCACAAATATAAACATCAAACCAAGACCAGAAAAGGCAAGATGATAACTTCAGCAGTATCTCATGGCTTTAACGAATGTATCAGGAAGCAGTTATCGAACAGAAATCTATAAATGTAAGTTCAGTCTGGTTCTCAACTTCTGATGATTAGAAGGCACACAAGATTGATATTCCAAATGACTTCTGGTGGTAGAAGTTTGGAGAATTCCCGAGAGTAAAGGCAAACATAACTTTCCTAACAAAGCGATGCAGTTAATTTTAGAGAAAAACACTAGGAGAATATAGAACAAGTGACTAACAAGTTGGCTGCAGCATTGAGCTGTAAACATTTTTATAACATTTTACAACAGAAGGGGCCGATGACAAACATGTTGTCAATGATTCCGAGCAGCATCAATTTGATCTTCCCCGCGGCCTATCTATGTTGAGAGGTGTAGAATTAAAAGAAATATTGGGCTTCTTACTGTCTATCTCGAGCTCTTTATGTTTCAGCTGCAATGACATACGCTCATTCTCCAAAATTAATTTCTCATTCTCCAGCCTTTCTATTTCAAGCTCCCTATCTTTCTTCTGGCAGAATCTTTGCCACTTAAACTGACGTTTCTCCAACTCGAGGGCTTCAGCTTGGATGCCAATCTTTTCCTCTTCTAGTTGTAGCATCCGTTTCTTAATCCACATTTTCTGTTCCCACTTCGATTTTGTAGGGTCGTGAAAAAATTCATTGATTTCAGCTACAAAATTATCATTCCCACTAGTATGTGGCAAAAAGTTGCCATTTTCTTCAACTTGTCTCATTCTCTCATCAACACCGTGGTTATCTTGTTCATCATCCGATTCATCATCATCATCACTTTCATCATTTTCTTCAGCTTCGTCTCCCTGGGAGCCATTATTATCTTTTGCACACTGTGCCGCAACAGGTGAAGAGTGAACTGTAAATTCAAGATCATTGCAATCAGGTATCTTTTGTCCATTGTGGTAAGCGCACATCTCTCTATAAAACAAATGCTTTGAGTTAAGTATCTTTTTCACAGTGTCCTTGGCCTTGGCAGAAAGCTGCGGCATGGAATCCATCAAAACCGGATTTTCCACCACTGCACAAGAAGTACCCCTTCCGAGAATATCATTCAATTTCTTGTACCTCTTGTTCAAATCATTAAACTTATCCTCGCACTGCTGTGGCGAGACATGACAACCGTTACTCATCATTATTCGCGACACCGTTTTCCATTTACCCTTCTTCTGAATGCATCCCGATTTTCTTTTCAACCCCTCATTACCCTCTAAACTGCCATCATCTCCCACACATGCAACTACTTGTATAAGAAGCCGAACAACATTATCAGTCCATTTCATTCTTTGCCACGGAGATCCCTTTTTCCCCTGTGCCCCAGCATTATTATCGCCATTTCCATCCTCCGTGAAACTAGGCTCATCCTCATCGCTCGTATTGTTATTAGGATTATTACTACTATTCACAATATTACTTGGCCCAACAGCTTTATCCTTCCCAAATGGCATACAACTCTTGACATCCATCAGACCAATTGGTTTATCATTTTCAAGGCCCAATTTCATACCCATCGACGATTGTAGGTTATTGTGATTAGTCTGATGACCATGAGCTGCATTATTACTATTCAATTGAGGTTGTTGTAGCCTATTCATCCCCAAAAATCCACCATTATAGCCTGATAAAAAACCACCACTCATACCAGAACTATTCATTTTCCAAAAAAACCCCAACTCACAACTAAAAATCCAACCTTTAAATCCTTTTCAGTCCTAAAAACACATTCTTGAAACACCCAAAATACTAAAACTAAAAAGCAGCTAATTCCCACAGTTCATAATAATCCAACATACCAACTATTAAGTCAACTCAATCTATCAAACATAAAAAACCAGAAAAATTGAATCTTGAACCATAAGATAATATCCATGAAAAATTGAGCACCAATTTAGCTCAATAACAATATATACAAAGAACCCATTCTGGGGCTACCAAAATCTTGTCAAAATCAAATCTTTAACATACCCATAAAGCTAAAACAGGTAAAAAAAACTAAGAAAAGAGTAGCAATACTCAAACCTTAAAGAAAGTTACAAACTTTTTACCTCTTCACTGATCTGACTATGGATTCTTGGCAGAGAGAGAGAGGGGTGGTGGTTGTGGG
>MCJB01001566.1:1691-13797 GCA_002018475.1 Nicotiana obtusifolia | reverse complement strand
TTAAAGGGCTATAGGTGTGATAGTGTAAAGCAAATTGGGAAAGATAGTATAAAGCAAATTGGGGAAGAAGAAAATTTATTAGTACTGTTTTGAGAGCTAATCAGCAAATGAAAAGTGGCTTCCCAATTTAACACGTCTCCCTTTTAATTATTCTACTAATAATCACCCTTTAGTTTTTGGTATATAGTTATTATGGCACTTTCCCAGTTCCAATATGTTCTTTACAAAATTTAGCAGTGGGACATAAGAATTGTAAATTTCCAAAAAAAAGTAAAAATAAAATTTTTAAGTGAAAATAATATTTAAAAATTAAAATTATATTTAGACATAAATAAAATTTTGGGTTATTTTTGAAGTTTTTTGCGTGATCTGAATAAAAAATTTGAAAAATAACTTTTTGGAGCTTTTTAAATTTTCAAAAAATATCAAAATTCATCTTCAAACGAAAATTAAAAATTTTCTCGTCAAACATTAGTTTCGAAAAAAAAAAAGTGAATTTTTTTCGAAAAAAAATAAAAAACTTTTTATGTCCAAACGGGCTCTTAATATTACCACTCTTCACCTTAAATTTTCTGGAAGTTTTATTCATACTCTAATTTCAAAATTTTGATATTTGTCCAAAGATTAAAATACTTAAGCATGTTTAGATTAATATGTTTAGCAAAATCAAGGAATGATGTTGTTTATATGATTTTACTCGACTTTACAAAATGTAAATTGTATCTTCTTATTTAATGTCTTGTTTCAACATTTTCTCTTTTGATTATTTTGATCTACTAATACTTAAGGTGCATAACGGGAAACACTTCTAAATGCAACTCCGATCCATAATAAGTGACCTTTTAACCTTGAACACACCCCTTAAGAAAATATTAAGTTCTAAAAATAAAAAATATTTTGACTAAATTGTTCTAAATTAAAATTTGTATATTGCCAACTTGACACCTTGGGATATGTAAATAAGGTCAAATTTTTAAAAAAAAAATAATTTAATTCCTTCTTGATTACGTAAAATGACACTTATTTTGAACCAAAATAAAAAGGTCAAAAAATCACTTATTGTAGACCAAATGAAATATAATTTTGAGAGAATGTGAAGAGTTGGCATCATGCATGAAGCTACATTCTCGTAAGGGTGATCAAATGACCATCATTCGTCGAAGAATTATATTATATATAAGTAAATATTAGATTTTATATATATATAAAATATATTAAAAACTTTTTGTCAGAAACTTGTTTTTAAAATCTTGTAATTATAAATACTTTTGGAAAAATTTATAGCTTCGCCACTGATTGAGGTAGCCCGGTGCATTAAGTCTCTATACATAAAAAGTTATAAAAAACATATAGTTACTATTAAAAAGTAGCAAAAAGTGAATGCAAGAATATCATCAATAAAGTGTCTAATATGATTACTCAAACAATAAAGTATCATATCAAAAAGTATATGGTAAATGTTTGTCCGCACTTTCATAGCAAATTTATAAAATCATTTTTAATTTAAGTGATTTATAAATAAATAAAATAAATAAATAAGTTAATCATAATTAAGTGATAAAAATTTACACACTCAGCAAAAACATCTTTGGCAGAGAAAAAGAAAACCTAAAGACTGAAGAAGCAAACAAATACCTCTCAAACTCCATTCTTCTCTCTCTCTCACTCTCGTAGCTAGTGGCGGATCCAGGATTTTAAAGTGTGAGCGCTCACTCTTTGGCCATATAAAAAAATTGATTCATGCATTCTCGCCTCTTAACCAAAGCACCCAGAAAATTTTCTGTTTAATGGGTGTTTGCTAGTTTTTTATATCGGTATTGCCTATATTTTCTATATAATTATACATAGTTTGCGTCCGAATTAATGGGTGTTTCAGCACCCTGCACGATCAACGTAGATCCGCCCATGCTGGTAGCGATCTTAATCTCTTCTTTGGTCAGTCAGCAAAAATTCTTTCCATATATCCTTTTTTTTTTAAACTCTTCTTATGTAGAATATGCCTCCCAATTCTTTTCCTTTTTCTTTTTCTTTAATATGTGAGTTTAATGGGGAAAAAAACAGGGTGAATTTTAGATGATTAATATGAAAAGTTTGAGATACAGATGAAATTGTTGTTTGCTGATTTGTGGATTGCCTCTGAGAATAGGGTATTATTTTGATTTTTATGTTTGTACTCTTTTGTTACGATCGATTCACTCAAACACTTCTAACTGAAGAAGAAAACGAAGAAATCTTGAAGAGAGTATAGTTGAGGTAGAGAGAGAGAGAAACAAGTGAGAGACTGGCTGTGGGGTATATATTAATAATTAAGAATATTTACAATTACATAGAATAAATGGAGGTTGATCCGCGTGATCATTAATATATGTCAGTATCACATGTTAATCAGGCTCTACACATAACACCTTTTGCTTTATTAGTACAAATATATCTCTTTTTGGAGGCTTTTTTCCCTTCTTTTTTGCATAGAGTTTGATCTTTTATTTTACTGATATGTTTTTGCTTCATTGGATTGAGTTGGTTGATTGTGGTTTGTGTAAATGATTATTTGGAAAGGGTGTTACTTTAAAAGCATATAGTTGCTGTCTTTGAAGTTATTTTGCTAGTGAAAGTTGGTATTTTTAAGGTTCTTCATTGAGATTTATGACTAACCTTTTTTGTTTCTTAGGATAATGTTTTGCTTTCTTTTGTATGTTTTCGAGCTTCATTTGGATATATTACCCTTAAAAGAATTGGAGAAGTGTGTCACTTCAATGGCATAAAGTTCTGTCTCTATTTTCATCTTTTTGAGCTTATGGTCTATCGGAAATAGCATTTGGTATGCGTACACATTATCCTCTCCAGACCCCACTTATGAAATTATACTGAGTGATCGTTATTGCAGTACTCTTAAAGAAAATTTTCATGTGGTGAGTATAGCTTGTGTTTGTGAGTATTAGAAAATGATGTTAATTCGAGGCGTTTAGAGTTACTGGCTTTGAAGTTTGTTTGCTCATGTAAATTGATATCTGTAACTGTAAGGATATTGATTAAGCTTTACAGGGGCGGATCTACGTTAACCGTGCCGGGTGCTGAAGCACCCATTAAACCCGACGTAAATTTTGTATAATTATATAGAAAATACAGGGAATACTGGTATAAAAAACTAGCAAGCACCCATTATACAAAAAGTCTTATGGGTGCTTTGATTAAGAGGTGAGAATAGAGTGCACAAATATGAAGTGGTTAGGGATCGATTCTTGTTCTGGGTGCTTTGGTTAATAGGTGAGAATAGAGTGCACAAATATGAAGTGGTTAGGGATCGATTCTTGTTCTGGGTGCTTTGGTTAAGATGTGAGAATAGAGTGCACAATGTGAAGTGGATAGGGATCGATTCTTGTTCTGGGTGCTTTGGTTAAGAGGTGAGAATAGAGTGCACAAATATGAAGTGGTTAGGGATCGATTCTTGCATGAATCAATTTTTTTATATTGCCAGAGAGTGAGCACTCACGACCTTAAAATCCTGGATCCGCCCCTAAAGCTTTATGAGTGCCTTTCTTGTTTCTTGGATTAATCTTTTACTTTACTTGTAAGCTCTTAAGCTTCATTTGGATATTTTAACCTTTAACAATTGTTTGATGTGGTTTGGCTTGTGTTTACTATCATTGGGAAAGGATGTTACTTCGAAAGCTTTTAAAGTTGCAGGCTTTGAAGTTTTTTGGCTCATGAAAATTGGCTTCTTTGAGGATCTTGATTAGGCTTTATGAGTGACCTCTTTGTTTCTTGGAACATCGTCCTTTTGTTTACTTGTATGTCTTCGACCTTCATTTGGATATCTTATCTTTTGAGTATTGTTTGACATGGTCATTGTAGCTTTTTTTCTCGCCGTATGATTTGCTTTCATTATCTTATTATCTTGTTGCTGTTATTGTTTCGCTATTGCTTCATTTTTGCTGTTCTTGAATCGAGTGTCTTTGAGAAACAACCTCTTTACCTTAGCGTAAAGGTAAGGTATGCGTACACACTATTCTTCCAGACTATTAGGTGTGGAGCCTGATTAATATGTGATGTACTGTCATCTCATTTATCTCTAGGCTGTACTGTTCATTCTCTTTTTAGTCTCTGTAATTGTAAATACCCTTAATTATTAATATATATCCCACCGCCGTAGAAGTTTAGCCTAATAGGATGCTACCACGAAATCAACCTCTTACTAGTTTTTTTTTCTCTACCTCACCTTTACTTTTTTCAAGATTTCTTCATCTTCTCCATAAGTTCAGAGTGTTTGAGTGAATCGATCCTAATACAGACCCCACTTATTCTTGAGCCGAGTGTCTTTCGCCGGAATTGTTATTGTTGGGTGTAGCTTTTGTTTGTGACTAATGGAACATGTCACTTGACAGCTTTGAAATTCTTTTGCTCATAAAAGGGGTATGCTTGCAGATCTTACCTATAAAAAAGAATTGATATGTTTGAGGATCTTGATTTAGCTTTGTTAGTATCATTTACATTTCTTGTTTTTAGCTTGACTTTATTTACTGCAGTCGATTAGTGAAAACGTTTTTTTGTCTTTGGTTTTCTAGTCTTCAAGTAATAGAGTCTCTAGGGAACAGGTTTTTGTCAAATCAAGTAGATGGGATGACCCTTTTTAAAACTCATAGTAATAAAAGTAAGTTGTCTGCATCTTTTTCACTTGTAACTTGATCCCGAGTTTATCAAGAGACAATCGTTCTATCTTCATACGGTTGGGGTAAAGTTTGCGTACACTCTACTTTTTCCGAAGCTTATTTTGTGATATTACACTGAGTTTGTTATTGTTTTGCACGTGAGAAAAGTTAGTTATATTATATATGTGAATGTGATTATTAAATTTGTTCTGCCTGGCATAACTGCGAATTCTTTATTGTGGTGTCCATTTTTGTTTTAACGTTAACCTGTATTCTGGTTTTTGCAACTTTAGGAACTTGCTATAGACTAGTATGAAAAAACTTACTTTGCCATAGTTGTTAGTATCCGTGAAAGTCATGCTTGTTTTCGGAGTTTAATTCTTGGATGGTCACTCAACTTATGGAAATATTCTATCAAAATTATTTTTATTTCTTTTAGGACAACAAAGTTATCTAACTATTGCTTTTATATTAAGGGCAACTCGGTGCACTAAGTTCTCGCTATGTGCAGAGTCCGAAGAAAGGTCAGATCACTAGGGTCTATTATATGCAACCTTACCCTATATTTTTGTAAGAGGCTGTTTTCACGACTCAAACTCATAATCTTTTAGTCAAATGGCAGCAACTTTACCAATTACAACAGAGCTACCATTAATACAAGTTCATTGTCAAAAGTTTATTTCTTGGTCTGAAAGGATATTTTCCCTTTACTTTGTCCATTTCTCTGGAGAAGGAGGTGCTGCAGGTTTCTATATATCAATCATTTGTATCTCTAAGGGGTCATTTGGTAGGCCGTATTAAGTAAAATAATCCCCGTATAAAAATTTAATCCGTCCAATACCATATTTAGTTGGTCAATTCAATTTACTCCTACCTAATACATGGATTAGTTATACCTCATATGAGGGATTAACTAATACCAAGGAAAGCAAGGGATTACTAATCCCTGGATTAACTATACATGGATAAGACTTAAAATTACTAAATCGCCCCTCAAACCATTTTCCTATATTTCTTTATATACAGAACATACGCTATTGCTCTTTGGCTACTATTCTGCTCTTTGGCTACAGCACATACGCTAGTCTGCTCTTTGGCTACATAATATACTCTTTGGCTACATAATCTGCTCTTTGGCTGGAATTTCTCCTCTTTGGCGGGCTGTCTCTTCTGTGGTGATGGAGAAGGTGAAGGGTTGACGGAAGAACATTTTACCATTAGCCTCCATCTATTTTCTTTTCATACAAGGTTAGAACTTTTATCAAGGTGGTCTTCTTTTCTTTCATTCTTATGCCCAAATGTTTAGAAACGGGTATATTGGAACATTGATGTGCTTGAAAATTCAACTAGTATTCTGTGTATTGGAACTTTAAGTAGTTAAAAAATTCAGATTTTGTGCTCATATTATGTATATTGATTCTTTCCATTTTTACGGAAAATTAGGTGTTATTATGGATCTTCAACCACTGTCGGCTACTGAATATATCATTCTTGAGGAGCTAATGTGCCAACAATTTCTTGTTGTCCTTATTTGCATTTTTACGACTATTCATGGTCATTTTCTGAGAAGACGACGTAGAAATAGGCGTGAGATTAGATACCGAATGAGTGTTCGAGTTCTAAAAATTATTTCTCACTTAAGTTGTATCATAAATGATAGTGACACTGTATGTATCGATAAGTTAAGAATGGATAGAAATGCCTTTCATGCTTTAGTTCTTTTAAATAAGGATATCGGAGGTTTGACTGATGGTAAATATATGTCAAGTAGTGAAAAGCTAGCAAAGTTTTTAAATATCTTGGCTCATCATGAGAAGAATAGATCTATCAAGGTTGATTATATTAGATCGGGATGGAGCGTACGCCAGGCGTTTAATGAATGCTTGGGAGCTATACTCAAACTAGCTCCATTGTTACTTGTGAATCCTAAGATAAGTGAGGGTTGCTCAGTTGGTAAAAGCACCTCCACCTACGACCGTTAGGTCCTGGGTTCGAGTCACGCTGGAGGGTAAGTGTGGAAACACTATAGATCCTCCTAATTTGGGAGGGGTTTAAAAAAAAGAAAAAAAAAATAAACCGGTGCTTGAGGATGATATTGAAGATCGATGGAAGTGGTTTAAGGTAGGTGAAATTCATTTGAGCATCTGTATAAAACTGAATTATATAATTTTACCAAGGAAATGTTATAGTGAGATAACGCTATAATTTTTTTATAGGATTGTTTAGGTGCACTTGATGGTACTTACATTCACATTAGAGTTCCATCTGTGAACAAACCAAGATACAGGACAAGGAAGGGAGAAATAGCAACTAATGTATTGGGAGTTTGTGATAGAAATCTCAATTTTACTTATGTGTTACCTAGTTGGGAAGGAACAGCTGCCGACGGTCGTGTATTACGAGATGCTATAGTGCGACGCAATGGGTTGAAAATTCCTGAGGGTATGCTATGCATATGCTTATATATTCATATTAAAACGCGAAAAGAATGATGTATTTTGTTTTTTGAGAAGATAACAGTACATAAAAAGAATGATATATAAAAGTAACTAAATCTTATGTTTATATTATAGGTAATTATTATTTGTGCGATGGAGTATATACGAATGGAAAGGGTTTTCTTTCACCTTACAGAGGTTATAGATATTGGTTAAGGGATTGGCAACGTGACAATCCGCCGCCTCGATGTTGGGAAGAACTTTTCAATATGAAACATGCTAGGGCTCGTAATGTTATTGAAAGGTCGTTTGGTCTCTTGAAAGGGCATTGGGGAATTCTTAGAAGCTCTTCGTGGTACTCAGTTAATGTTCATAATAGGATCATAAGTGCTTGTTGTTTGATTCACAACTTTATCCACAGAGAGATGGAAGTGGATCCTTTAGAAATGGAAATGGAAGAACAAGTGGAGTATCTACATGAAAACATTAATGTTGTTGAATCTTCTGAAGAATGGACCAGTTGGAGGGAAGAGTTGGCTCAATCAATGTGGAATGCAAGATCTAATCAATGATGACAACTTATATTTATTTTTTGTGATAACTTATGTTTAGTTAGTTTTGACTTTTAAGATGTGCATTTTATCAGGAGTTAGAATGACTGTTTTGTTTCAGTAATCCCAAGCTAGTTAATTGGGAATATTGGTTCTTTTTTGTACTTAAAACTTTTAGAATATGCTAGTATGAAAATTGTTGGTTTGCTTAATATGTTTGATTATGTTGCCTCGAAGAAAGTTCAAGTATGATCTTAAAGTAGTGTAATGTTAATTATGCTATCAATGGCTGCTATATGCTTTGATGTATGAAGTATCTTTCTTTTTTCTTTTCAATATGCAGTTTATAACTTCTGAAAGTTGCTAAAGTTTCTTTTCAATATGTAGTTTCTTTTTATTTTTTCCTGGTTTTTTCTTGATAATCTATTCCATATGAATTTAAAGGCAAACTGAATAGTCAAACATCTTCAAACAATGGGCCAAAAAGATCAAGCAATTCAACTCCTTCGACTCGAAGAACATGGACTCCACAAGAAGAACGGACTCTTATAGATGGCTTAAAAGAGTTGTGTGCTAATGGTTGGAGATGTGATAATGGAACCTTTAAGCCGGGATACCTGAAGTAGTTAGAATGCTATTTACGCAAACGTCATCCTGAAAGCGAATTGAAAGGTGATCCACATGCCATATCTAAAATAAGATATTGGAAGAAATGTTATGCAAGTATAGCTACACTAAAGAGTCGAAGTGGTTTGGGATTTCAATATAGCGATGGAGCTATAATAGTTGATGATCCAAAATTTTGGGATGACTTCTTAAAGGTAATTAATACTTTATTTAAAGATATTAGAGTTTCATTACTTCATACATGTGTTTTCATGAATGAGTTAGTTAACTAACTGAGTAATATTGCATTGCTCTATTTTCTTTTGTGATTATTTTCTAGACTGATCCAGGTGCCAAAAAAATGAATACCAAGAAATGGCCGATGTTTGAGGATTGGGAGGAAATCTTTGGCAAGGATAGAGCAACTGGAGAGTTCGCAAAAGGACCACTAGATGCTGTTGAGGAAATTCAAAGGAGTCAATTTCCAGGACCTTATAATGACATGAGTTTGGGATTTCCTATCGATGTTGATGGTGATGAAGAAGATGATATTACCCATAGACCTAATGCAGCTACTGGAGAAGCTGAAAATGCTACTGGACCTACTGCATTTGCTGGAGCATCTGAAAATGCAAATGTTGGAGCATCTGAAACTGAAGAAGCTGGATCCCAACAAAACAATAAACAAGGTGATTATACTAAGAGGTCATCTAATGTCAATGAAAAGGAGAAATGCAAGAAAAGAAAAAAGATTGTGGAGGATGATACTGAGACATTTCTTAAGGGTATGATGGAGGTTATGAAACAATTTACCGAAAGACAAGACAAACGAATGGGTGCCTTGATTGACAAGATTGGGGATCATAACCAATCCAATCTTCGTGATCAGATTTATTCCATCATTGAATCCCCTATATTTGAGTTGTACTCCCCAGCACAACGCATCAAAGCACAATTGGTTCTTTGTGATGATGTCAAAAAGATGGAACTGTTTATACGCATGGGTGAACTTGAGCGTCAGACTATGATGTTTATGATCGTTAATGATGAACTTTAAAGTATGGTAGACTTGTGTATACAGGTGGTGGCTCTATTTTAATTATTTTTGCTTAACTGAACACCTGGTTTGACTGTACGTGATTTTTTGATACCTCAGATTATGTCCTATCTTGAATATGACTGGTGTAAGACAGACAAGAGGATAATAGTTATTGTGTAACTAGTATCTATGGAAAAACATGAATGTAGTGTCAATTGTGATAAACTCAAATGATGTATGTAAATATAATTATTTGACTTGTAAATATATCTTTTGCTAATGTACTTATTAAGATCTTTTACTATTCGAGTGGAATTTGGTATTTTATTATTTTTAATGATGTGAAATTTGATATATGCTCAGTTGTATGGATTGACCGTAAGTTAACTTATGGATTGAGGTAGATATTTTTTCCACAGATGGAGATGGTTCTGTTAGTCTATATTTTGGTATTCATTGTGGTCCTCTTTTTTACTACACTTGCAAATGGTATTGGAATTCAGTTCTAGTTTATTTTTTGCAAAATAACACACTTGCATAGAATTAAAGTTTTTCTTTTTGGGCAAATTATTGTAATGACTCGTTTTACGCCCCAATTTATTTCTTTAATTATATTAATTGAAATTAAGTTGAGAAAATGTACTCGAAGAAAATTGGAAAGAAATGAGACACATGGTCTCGTTTGCGAAAGTCTAAGTCATAAAAGTCAACCCGAAATTGACTTTTGAGTTAGAAGGCTCGGATTTGAATTCTGACGACTCGACTAGCTTCGGGATAGTATATATGACTTAGACGAGTGACCGGAATAAATTTAATAGACCTCGAACATCGTGAGAATTGAATCGAGGAAGTTCGGAATACCGGTTGAAAGGTCGAATTTTGATCCGGAAGTCGGAATGAAATTCCGAAAGTTGCTGTAGGTTCCTTATGTAATTTTGGACTTGCGTGCAAATTTTCAGACCATTCGGACTTCGTTTGGTCGAGTTCGGATCGAAGGATCGAATTGAGGATCCTTAAAGTTCATCGAATTGCTTTCAATGCAAATTCTATAAAACGATGTTCGTTTTAGTGTTCCAATGATTGAAAAAAGTTTGAATGAGGTTATAGAACATGTGTGCATGTTCGGATAAAGTCCCGGGGGGTCTCGGGTGAATTTTGAATGGTCAACGGAACTAAATTCGCCGCTCTATAAAGCATTTACCTCAGATTTTCTGGTGTAGTTGATATTAAAATTAGCAAACGACCTCCAAATTCAATTTCGTTTGAAGAATTAGCTCCGTCTTGAAATTACGGAGCCGTAGCAAAAAGAATCGTCCAAATCGGACTTCGTATGAAAAAGTTAGAGTAATCTTTGTAAAAGAAAGAAAGGAAATCAGCATAAGGGTCACTAAATTGGCTATTTCAGTAACCTTTTGCTGATTTTTAACCCAATTAAATAAGACCTAGGGCTCATTTTGCCCTTCAGATATACGAAACACAACCCACGACTGAGAACAATTCCAAGCACCAAAGAACCACCTAAAATCAACCCCAAACACACTTGCAACGTGGATTTCGTGGTAAATCTTGCAAGAAAGAGGGATTACTACACCTTAGAAACAAGTGGGAGTTGTTAAGAAGAAGATTAAAGAGAAGTGGGAAACAAATAGAGAGGAAACTTCAAGGAAAACATCGGGTAAGTATCCTACGACCTAAATCCTTCTTAGAACGTAATTTCTATGCTTAATCCCATCCTAAATTCACGAATTTGTGAAAGAGAAGAACCTAGGGTTCTTCTCAATTTCAAGAAAATATGAAATTGGGGATTAATGCCGATTCGAAGTCGGAATACGACGAATCTTATATGGGTGAACTCGTAAAGAGATAAGGAACATGTTTTAGTAATAATTTCTGAATTTCGAGAAGTGGGCCCGGGGCCGGGTTTTTTTTTTGCTAATTTGGGAATTTCACAGTAATTCTGATTATTTTTGCTTGGGTGTTGACCCCATAGCTTAATTTGACATAATGATTGTGAAATTGAATAGATTCGACGCACGAGGAGGCCAACACAAAGGGCAAGAGCGTCGCGGGCTAAGGACTTAGCCGGATTCGAGGTGAGTAATACTTGTAAATGACGTCCTGAGGGTTCGAAACCCCGGATTGCACCTCATAGTGTTGTAATGGGGTGAGATACATGCTCGGTGATGAGCATGGGTTGTTATGTATGGGGATTGGGACTCGGTCCATCCCGGTTGATAGTTTTTACTGAGTTCTTGACTGAAACTCAATTGATATTATTGTGATTGGGCTGATTGCCATGTTTGGGCTTCGCGCCGATTATATTAACCCTTTAAGGGTGATTGTTGTTGTACGTTGTTTTACGATGTTGGGCATATCGCCAGTTATGTGGACCCTACGAGGGTGTTATGGGGCATACCGCCATTGTTGTTGCATGAAGCATTATATCAATTTGATTTTGAAACACATACGCTGTTTCCAAATGTTTATTTTTATATATGGATCGGGTGACACGCCGTCACAGGTCATGGCTAGAGTTGACTAGCATGACTAGCATTGCATTGCATATACATGCATGGATCGGGTGACACGCCGTCACGAGGATTAGATTGCATGGATCGGGTGACACGCCGTCACGAGGATTAGATTGCATGGATCGGGTGACACGCCGTCACGAGGATTAGATTGTTGTATGGATGTAAACCCTTCATGGGGTATTTAAAATATTCCTTGAATCATTATTTGAACTTGGCTTCGGAAAACTAAATGATGTTTTCAAACGATTTTTATCAATTTGGTTTTGAAACACATACGCTGTTTTCAAATGTT